>JAQMYK010000009.1:16739073-16760776 GCA_030014345.1 Clarias buthupogon
TGTACTTAAGTAAAATTTCACTGAAGTAACAGTACTTGTACTTGAGTACAAAATTTTATTACTCTTTCCACCTCTGAAAGTAATGTATAATTGTTATTGAAGAATGCGATATATTATATACTGCTTATCGAAATAGTAACCCAGGACTTTTGGGATAATAATCACAATTGCACATCTCCAGCGTCTCCAATTTGATCCTGAGCTTAGGTCACATGTCTAATCTTGGTTACCTGGTGGTTCCTCTGGGATCTCGAGTTATCCCTTAAATCATGCTGGGCGGTGGACTGGTGCATGGACATTGTCCCTATGTGTGAATCTGTGTGTGTATACATGGTGCCCTGTGATGCACTGGTGTCCAATAGAAAAAGTGTTTATTAAAGATGAATGAATGAACAAGCAAACAAATGAATAAATATATGAACAGATGAATTAATTTAATTTTAGCAGCTATATGAGCCATTCTCTGTATTAATCAGTAAACAGATTGAACCACCTGTTCATTATTAAAGCATGCACTGTGTAATAGCTATGTTAATTTCTTTAAAACGTACCGACTCCTAATGATCTCCCTTCCCTCACAGGAAGACCCTAGGAAACTGAATTTTTGGCTAGAGGATCTCTACACCCCAGGCTTTGACTCCCTGCTAAAGAAAAAGGAAGCAGAACTTAAAAGGAACAAAATGTGCCGAATACTGACTTCAGTCATTCTGTCAGTGTGCGTAATCGTGATTGTTATCACCGTGCCAATTGTCGTGACACAAAAAAAAGACTGATTTGGAAAATTAAAACAGGAAGACAGACATTGATTTTATTTTATTTACTTTGCCCCATGGTTCAGTAGATTGATAAGACCTCTTATCTGTAAGCACAAGCTATCACTGTTTATTTTGCTACTGTTATGACTGTTACGACTCTGACGATTCACTATCATGTTAGTAAAATATTTTCTAAGCTTACACAAGAATTTGCTAAAGGTCCAATTAACAATATACTGTAGTTGTGATACAATGAGGAATAATAGCACCACCATGTGACCAGAAACCATGAGCAAACCTTACAGTACATAATGCATATGGGGTGTTTGAGTCACACCAGGACATAGGATACTCACGAATTAAGTTTGACATTTATAGAAGACTTTAAATATAGTATGGTAATGAGACTTTTAGCGGCAGTAAAACATTTAAATGGTGCAAACATTTTAAAGAAGGCTGTATGTCTGTGAATGACGATCCCGGTTAAGGTGGCTAGGAGCCCCGTCCAACTGTTCCCATGGACAGTCAATAAGTGGAATGCCTTATCCTTGAATGTCGACAAATTTGCAGAAGAGACACATCTGTTCAACAACACCACTTTACCATTACAGTAACTCGGATGGTAGATAACTGGGAGTTATTGCCACATCCCCGGTACAGTCCTGACCTTAATTTAAGCCATTTCCAAATGTTTGCGCCATTAAGGAGTTCCTGGGAGGCCAGCGTTTCAGCAGTGAGATGATGTGACGCAAGTAGTCCGATTATGTCTCCAGCGTACTGAGAAACCTCTGTACATTGATGGTATCCAGGCACTAGTGAAACACTATGGTGAGTGCATTAGTGCAGCAGGGAATTATATAGAGAAATTAAGGTTTTCTCTCATATCTGTGTTTTGCACAGTCAAAAGTCCCAGTCTGACTCAAACCCTCCTTACAGTTTTGTTACATTACTTACTGATGATCATCACATGACAGCTTTAATGAGGAACTGTATGACAAATATAGCAAAATGAAAATAGGAAGAACAGATAAAGGATAATGGAACGTAGCTGATTAAGAAGTCATAATTTTTTTTTTTTTTTTTTTACCCATGTTCCATTATATTTCATTTGCTTTGGGGCATTGTGCAAATGAGAACAAATGTGCACCTACTACAAAATGAGCACCTGAAATGATGGTAACTGAGTCAGTTTTAGTTTAATAGAATTCTAGATGGTCATGCAATCATGAACATATTAATAGTTCAGACATCTTACTTGTTGATAAATTACTATTAAAAAAACATTGTTTGGACATACAGTGTTTATCAGATCCAAAGTCTCAGAGTTTCAGCTGTCAGTTCAGAAATATAATGAATACACAATGTTTGGAGGTGAATACTTGATAATATGATTCATAATGATTCAGTCTGCCATCCGTTATAAACATATAAACGTAAAAGACTACAGATGAGGTCTATATCACTGTTTATGTGCAGTCACAATGTTATATATGTATACTGTAAATCGAAGATTCACTATCGTTCACAAATTAGTATGAATACAGTAAATAAACCAATCCTTCTGAAACATACAGTTAAACTACAGTGTAATAAAATATTTAATGTTTTTTTAATTTTTTCTAAAAATTTCCTCCTCTTGTTCTACTTCAGTGACTTAGCAAGCTATACGTTTTGAACACAAAGCTGTGTGTTGGATTGTTTTAGATTTATACAGTATGTTGGTTGGTGTTTTACAGTAAATATAAAACTTAAGCTTGTAACTATATACACCGAACAGCCTGATCATTAAAACGATTAACATTAAAACCATCTGCTTCCCCTTGTGCCACTGGTGCACCACCTGGCTCCTCGGGGCATGGCTCTGCAGGGCTCTAATGCCTGGCATCAGGACGTTGGTAGTGAATCCTTTGGATGCTGTGGGTTGTGGGATGGGGCATCCATGGATCAGACTTGTTTCATCCCATTTACATTGACAGCATTTTGGAAGTCACCCTTATCTATAGTGACTTACATAAGTGCTTTGAAATTTTCATCAATAAATATATACTTACACTGGCTCACTAGGTTATTAACAGGAGTCCCCATCAGATAAACATTCAAGTTATTTACTTCTGCAGTTACGAACGGACCGCGGTTCTACAAACATTCATAGATGCAAACAAATCAGGGAAGTAGCTCATGTGTATTGTACAGAAAAATAGACACGGTGCACCAGATACCAATATGTACAATTAAGTACAATATTGTCAGTGTGTAGGTAAGTGTATAAAATGTTCAAAGTCCTGTATATTGTATGTGCGTGTGTTAGGGGGTGGGAGAAACGAGTCGGACTCACCGGTTTAAATTAATCAGTCCAGAAGCACGATGATAGAAAATGACTGTCCTGTAAAGCAGTTCTGATGGTAAACAATCCTCATTTTGGAAAATCCTCAACAAAACAGAGTTTACAGTCCAAAAAACAGCTCTGAGACATAATGGTATCCGGGATTCCCCTTGCGATTTAAAGGTGCAGAGACAACACTGTTACATTTGACATGTGTGTAATTAGGCACAGTTATGATATTTGCCACATGAAGGCAGTATGGGCAAAGACAACAGAGATTTTGTCAATTGGATTGCTATGCTTCACATTGTATATTTGTGTCAAAGGCATATAAGACTCACTTTGTTGAACTTAAGAACAAATCTGACTTACGAATGTGCTCCTGGAATGGAATTCGTTCGTAAGTCTGGGACTACCTGTACCAGAAATGGGGTGAGTTTGGAAAACTGTTTGGTGGTCCCCATATTCGGCTGGCTGCTTTTCTATCATGGCCAGCAATGACATTCTTTCATTGTAGATCTTTCGTTTTCAGTACCTTTTGTCTATGACATTATGAGAGCGACCGAGAAGTTCTCACAGACCAGATAATAAATGATTATCATAATTCATTCACATGTATGTAATGAATTTGCAATGGCACTTGACTTGCGTGCTGCTTCTCTATCATTTTCATCAAATCAGCATACACTATACTTTGCTTGAATCTCTGACAAAACTTACCCTCTTAACGCTTTCCTTTTGACTCGGTTGCATTTAGTTTTTAAAAATAATTGAATATCTTATTAAACAAATAACAGCATTTACAATCTTTAATACAGTGAATATAAACATTTATTACACACTTTCCATTAGCTGTTACAAAAATCAATGTGCTCTTATACATTTATGCGAACAAAGTGCACAAGTATTTTGTCACATCAAGTAGGCTACCTGTGAGAAGTACAATCAGTTTGGACCTGTTCATGAATAGGCACTGTACTGTATATATATATATATATTTGTCCTTCTCACACATTGAGACACAGACGGTTTTCGGATGCTGGGTCACAGATGCTTTCTCAGTTAAGATGTGGATACACTTAAGTTGCACAACCTTTGCGAAAACAGTTTGAAAATCCAAAACACACATAGAACAGAGCGGTTTTATCTATAACAAAAAAAATACATTAAAAAAAAATATTTATTTGAACTAAATTTTTATTTTATTGAACATGGAATACTAGAGGTAAAAAAAAAAGTCATGGAAGTGGTTTACTTGTTTATCATTCATTAATATTTTAAATAATCTGCAAATCACTACACAGTACTGCATGTGATGGTAATAATGTACTGCATGATGTTTTTAATTATTAAAGTAACAATGGAAACATTACCTGTTAAATGAAATAAAAGTTATAGATTTTATAAAACTAGTTGGATTGGATTCAACATTTTCTTTTACAAAATATTACAGTTGTCCAAAATAACCAAAACCCATATTTATGCTATAAATGCATGGTTCTGCAATACATATGTGAAGCCTAATCAGTAGATCTTGCTATATTTCCACACAATATAAAAATCTGCTGAAAGCACTGGCCAGATACAGTACACAAGATGATAATGAGATTTCTACTGAAGCTAAAAAAGAAAATCATGTCTGAGAAAAGTTAGTTTAAATGTATCCAGAGATGAACAGATCAGAACAGGCAAACAGAAAGAATACCAAAAAGTAAAAGCATACACACTATAACCACAATCGCCATCCTTGCCAGACGTAATGGGTAATGTAGTGCCAATGCAGTGTCAGTGCAATTTATAAGGATTTGGGCTTTCAGAAAACATGAAGAAAAAAAAATACAAATGTTTCAAATAAATAAATTCCCCAATACATATGATGAACATTCCACATCAAGACAATTCAAAATCAAAATGACTGACATCTATTTCCATTGGCTTGCTGTAACATTGTTAGTAATTAACTGCCATTCCTAGAATATTAATACTTACTGTATGTATTTTATAGGGATGTTAATTAATGGTTTGTAACATATTTTCACATTCGACCAAATGACAGGTAGTCTACTTTTAGTCCTAACACTGACAATTTCTCTAATAGTATATCAGTACCCAATTGACATGCTGAAAAAGTAGAATTTAAAATCTCAGAGTAATAATATTTTTAAGATAAAGAGTGATTGAGAGAGAGAAAGAGAGAGAGAGAGAGAGAGAGAGAGAGAGAGAGAGAATTACTCTTAGAAGATATGCACAGAACATACATTTTGAAGACTTATTAATAGCCCTATTATAAAAGATATGCCACTGAAACACAGTACTAAACACATTACAAGTTAATAATTCAGTACAAACAGCAAGGCAGCACAACTCCTCATGCTCCACTGGCTCATTAATCTCCTAATTACACCTTCTGTTCAGTAACTGATGATAGTCTAAAGCTTGTGGGCTTCTACTGCACACTTATTCAGAACAGTGTTGCATTACTGCGTGTTGAACACATCTCAACTTCTACTACATCTTCCATTCACATTAAATGTTTTTCTCGAAGGAGATTTTCAAGGTACAGGAATTCATGGGTTTCTGTGAATTTGTGTTTTAGAGATATGAACAGGACACGCTTCCAGGCTGTTACGGTTGTCAGAGTGACTGTGCTCCGTTCACACTTCCAGTGGTCAACTTTACACAAAACAAACCCATTCATTCGACTCGCTGTGTCAGTTTGGTAGATTTTGTTCGACTTACAAAGCGTTAAACGATGCATAAATATGCAGAACCAGGCAGTTTTGTTTGCACGGCACATCTAAGCGGAAATGCTGGATAATCCACGACCAGTGTCTACAGTACAGAGCTACAGTTTGGAACGATTTCAAATACATGACGTGACTTTACAACTGAAATTCAAAACAACACTCGTCATAGCTGAAGAATCTCTAAAAGACATTGAACGAGAAAAATAAAGGGAGGAGGAGGTTTAGCGCCTCACGCTGGTCAGACCTTGGAGAGCAGGCCTGATTCAGGAGCGCTGGCCTTAATGATGTTCTGGATTTCTTTGAACTTCGGATGCTCTTTATCTGCCACCAGTTGCAGGAGGATCGACTCGCTGGTGGTGATGATGATGCCGGTCCGCGCGAGCCGCTGAGAGACAGAGCAGTTTTTATTAGCGGAGCACAACCGTGCAGTCATAAATCATAAATGCTACTTCAGGCAGTGATGACGATTTTAATCATGATAAATGCTGATAAAAGAGTTTTG
The DNA here is from genome assembly GCA_030014345.1 of Clarias buthupogon. Classification (NCBI taxonomy): domain Eukaryota; kingdom Metazoa; phylum Chordata; class Actinopteri; order Siluriformes; family Clariidae; genus Clarias; species Clarias buthupogon. Next base: position 16,745,401 of record JAQMYK010000009.1, read on the forward strand.
ATTAAAAAAAAAAAAAAAAAAGTATAAGAGTTTTTTGGTTTTGTATTGTTTGTCCAGTCGTAACTCAGGCGTAAGGCCCGGTTTATTATTTTAATTTCACGAATGAATTACATAGAAAGATTAAAATCAATATTGCTTCGAAATAGCTTCCAGTTAAAAATACCACGACCAACATGAGTAAATTCCCCTTTAAAGCTGCGTTTTTACTGCATTGAAAATACACCAGACGTGGATAGTAACGTTCACATTCATTATGGTGATAAAACTATAGCCAAGATTCCTGGCAAAAACTTCAGCCATTGATCACTGCCAAGCTCAGTAGTTCCAACCTGGCACACAATTCATTATAGAAGATTTAGATTACAGAATGCTGTTTTTGGACGGCAAAGCCTAAAGCAGCAGGCTAAAAGATTTACGATGTGGGCCAAGACACATCACTAATCCCAACAAATAAAAAAAGTCCACTCAGAAAACTTTCGAAAATGGAACATAAACCACCACCACCACCACCAGCAGCATCACCAGGTGTCCGTGATGGATCAGGAGTAAAAACACATACACGTTTCTGAAACATAGTGGGGGGCAATATTTCCACCATGGTCTTGTATAGCCAAGCAGACAAGCAGAGGTTAGATTACACCCCATGACTAGAGTATTAATCTTTACACCAGACATTCAATCTTGAATAACATCCAAGATTTATTTTGTACTAAGATTCTGAGCTTAAACTTCTACCATTCAGTTCGACTACCTGATGATCCTATTACATTGCTTCATATAAAGAGTGATCGAGCAGCGGTTTAATCCTCGAGTCTATCCAGCGTTCTTAACTCCTTGTCTGTACACTCATCTCGACCAGCTTCCAAAAAATCTAATTTCATTTGCTATGCACCACCAATGCCTTCTGCTTCTCATCTCATAACTGAGTCTCAGCCATAACTTTGAGTATTAGTCAAATATTCTAGAAAGTTTAGTTAAACATTTGCTGTCTCCCCTCACAGCTTATACTAATTTTAACAAGTATGTAAAGTAATGATTTGAATTATAGTAGAGTGAGAATGATCACTCAATTCATTTAGCATTAACATGACCCAATTATAAGGGGTGTTCAAGTCAAACCAGGACTTTTGATCGCACAGAATAACAGAACACAGTTATAAGCGTAAACTGCTTTTATTTCTTTATGTAATCCCCTGCTACACTAATACACTCATCCCAGTCTTTCACAATACTTGGATACCATCTCAGTATGCTGAAGCCATGATCAGTCTGCTGGCTTCACTTCCTAAACGCTGGCCTCCCAAGAACTCCTTTAATAGCCCAAAACAAACTTATAAAAAGTTTTCTGTTGATTTTCAAGGATCAGATCACTAAACGTTCACAGAAACAACTGAGCCACCTTTGCCAGGGTAATCATTCAGGGTCTTATGGCCTTCTTTAGAACATTTTCACCATTCAAATGTTTTATTGCATGAGCTAAGAGTCACATCGCCGTACTGTGCTTGAAGTCTTCTGTAAATGTCAATCAATTTTACACCTTCAGACGGAAAGGCTATAGACTATATTTCTGAAGTTAACATGGTTAACTCATGACATGATCTCATACAGATTCACATCACCTCATAATGCCAGGGGACTGAGTTTAATCCCGAGCTTGGATGATTGCACAGAGCTTGATTTTATTCCCGGGCTTTGAAAATACCTGATCAAATTGTGTTGGCTGGACAAGAACAAACTGTTAGTATAACCCAATTCATTCACTCATTTCAGTTGAGTAAATTCAATTAACTTTTTTTCCCCTGTATATTTCTAGACTAGACGCTTTTCATTACCTCCGACTTGCTCTTTTATTTTTAGGTGTAACAGTGAATATGATTTCCGAGTTATTAACGTTGAGTCTGCAGACAAAATGATTTACCCTCGGGTGCAGTCACATCCCCCTTGACACATTTACAAAAATGGAGATTAAAATAGAACTCCAGAATTCCACAGTACCAACCCTTAATTACCATTTTAACCTTCCTGTGACAATTAAACAATCACACACATCCAAAGGAGCCTGCAAAACCAGTTTTACTGGATTTATACACTTCTACAGTGTCACTGCTGAGTCCCAGTCTGTCTCGTCTGGCTCAGACACCCATCATGACAGAATCAGGCCATAGATGATTGTCAGGTCTACAGAAATGAGCGTGCCTGAAAATGTTCCTGAGTCAGGAAGTGGGTAATCAAAATCATCGCTGACACCTTACATCCAGGACACTTAGGATTTGAACTTCTTCCTTCCGACAGGTGCTACAAATCACTGAGCGTCAAATTAACCAGACACACACAGGTTCACACAGCCAAGGACCAGCGAGCACATTAATAAGGGTGTGTTTGTGTCATACATATCATTAACCTTGGGTGTAATATATATATATATATATATATATATACATACATATAATATCTATATATATCTATATATATCTATATATATATCTATATATATCTATATCTATATATATCTATATCTATATATATATATATATATATATATATATAACATTTATTGTTATACATTAGATATTTATATATTTTATTGTATTATTATATTAATATTTGTATATTATTTTATAATATATGCAATTTAATCATGAATATGGTTTGCTTCAGACATACTGAACATAAACCTATTTCTTTTGGCTATTCTGATGAGATATATATATATATAGATGAGATATATATATGAGAGAGATATATATATATAAATGAAATTTAGTAAACAGTTTAAATCAGAAGGAAGATCTAGTAATATTTTACAATTTAGCAGGTATATACAGTAGTTGGAGACAGTGAATTATCTAGTCAGTATTTTTTGAACCTTGGGCCACTTTTGGTAGGTTCTCACCACTACATCCCACAAGAGCTGCAGTTTTGTTATTACCCTGACTGTCATCTAGCCAACATAATTTGCCCTTGTTACAGACAGTCGCTCAAATCCTTATGTTTTCCCTCTTTTTCTGCTTCCAACATCATCTTCAGGGACAAAATGTTCACCTGCTGCATAATACATCCCATCCATGCCTGGGTGCCACTGTAATGAGATATTGTAACTGTAGCAACTGTGACAAGGGCCAAACTGTTATGGCTAGACGACTGGGTCAGAGCAAGTCCAAAATAGCAGCTCTCGGGGGATCCAAGGAAGGAGCACCTGTGACCTGGCGACAGCGTCATGAAGGGGGAAGGCTCACTGATGCTCTTGGGGAGTGAATGCTCTCCCGTGTAGTCCGACCCAATAGAAGAGCTACCGTAGCTCAAATTGTTGAAAATGTTAAACTTGGTTACCATAAAAAGGTGCCAGAACATTGTTGTTTCAGTGGCAAAAAGTGGGATCTAGTCAATAGATGACCAAAACGAGTGGTCATAATATTATGTACAGTACTGTATATTAACGTTACCTCTAGTGCAAACATTCTGTCCATCATGCTTCTGGAGGACGTCGCATCTGCTACGATGTGCACCTCAAAGCCCTTCCCAATCAGGTCCAGTGCTGTCTGCTGGATGCACACGTGGGTCTACACGTACAGTACAAGAAGGGTTTATTTAGAGTAACTAAGACGCAGGTTGCAGTGTCACTTATCATTAACCAACAAAGGGACGTATATGTCTACATTTGGCACTTTATAACAGAAAAGGCAAAATTGCTTAAAATATTGTATTAGTGTCACTAGATGGCAGTGTCTTCACATTCTTCAAGATTCCTTTTAATTATATATATATATATATATTTATTTATTTATTTTATGTTATATGAACTGAGAATATGATAAAAATACACAGAGAATAAAGAACGTTCAAACAAGAAGACACAGCTCCTATTAATATTATTATCAGACTTATTTTGTATATTTGCATCTGATGTATTCTACATACATGTTTATTGTTTAGGAACTACTAAAACAGTCTTAAAACAGTTTATCAAGTAAAGCTCTTAAATACTGTTTGTGAAATTTTCTGTGAGTAAGTGGCTGATAAAACAGCGCCGGATTCCAAAGACTATCCGTCGGAGTGCCAATACTTAAAAGCCCGAACACTAATGTCCATGTAGGGTAAATGTTCAGAGATTATATGCTGAACACAAGCAATGAGGGGGTGGGGGGGGGGGGGGGGGACGACGACCACGACGACGACAGAGCATGAAAAAATAATTAGTGTCGCAAACCTCCACTCCGAAAAGCACAATGCTTCGAGCTCCTGGAGTCTCAGCCAGCACAGCTTCCACCTCGGGCAGCACCATGGAGAACTTGGTTTTAGGGAAGACCAGCTTGGCCCCGGTCAGATCCAGCTCCTGTACAGTGCTACCCAGACCTTTAGGGTACTGCTCTGACACGATGACAGGGATTCCCAAAATACGAGCACCTTGGAGCTGAAACACAACATTAACCTCCTCTGAACCCGGTATTCTCTGGTGCAATGTCTTATTAAACCAGCAAATCTTCACTCGTAATTTCCACGCTCATGAGGCCTCCTTATAGCAGGCATGTGTACTCAAGTGTGTGTGCAAATATAAAACGCAACATGGCATTTTCATTTTTATATTGCAAATCAAGCTAAGTAAAGTTATCATATATTCCTTAACTGGGCATTTATATGGTAACTCCAGTAGGATTTGTATTTTTGGTAATATTTTTGCTTTTAACTATAATAAATAAATGTGCCTTTAACTATACTTAAAAAAATTTTTCATAATGTTCATGTTAGTTCGGAGTTACATTATCATTTAACCAATTCTTGAATTTCAGTTAGCATATTCTTAATTTTATGTTATTTTCTTTCTTGCATTTCAGTGTTCATTGTTTTAAATTTAAGTTACATTTTATTGAGTTTATTTTTTTGCAGTGTTTTCTTTTTTCAATATTTAGAAATCAAGATCTTCAAGAATTCAAAATCAAGAATTTTGAACTCTAATTCTGAATGTATATTATTTTACAGCAGATTACTCATATTGTCCCTACCCAAAAAGACCTCTAAATTAGCATCCTTTTTCAGATTTGTCAAACTCTAATTTGCTTTTAGTGAAAAAAAAAAAAAAAATCAAATGGTGGACACCTTTTCACCACAAGAATAATAAAAAAAATAATATCGTTTATTATTATTATCAATGATAATGTTATTATTATTATTATTGTTATTATTATTATTATTATGAATTCCAAAATCGTTGTTCCAGCCTTTTGAGTCTGTTTTGACCCTTCCAAACTTTGTCATATTCCTTTTCGCTCCTCTCTGCAGTGCCAGTCTGGAAGATCTACCGCTTAAGCCATTTGTGAATAAAGAATAGGTGCTTGGACTGTCCACTCTAATCATCAGTCACTCACAAATAATTACAGTATGTACATATTTATGAAATCAAAACTTGATTGAGGAACGAGAACCAGATATTTCTTATAAAATGAAGTGAAAATGTTCCTATTTGGCATTACATACAATTATATACTATTTGTACTGTATTAGTATATCATTGTTACTAGGCCTCCATTTTACCAAGCAGTGTGAACTTAATTTATTACTTCATGAGGAAAAACTCCAGATCTTCGGGAAAATCAGAAGAAGGAATATATACAGATAGGCTTCAAGGTCACAGCACCTTCAAACTTGGTGATACTGTTAACTGTCTGAGAACGAGGGTCACATGAGTGAATCAAGGCAATAAAAATGTCTGATAAAATAATAGATTTAAAGAACATAAACAGTCCTTCCTGTCCTTACTGTCTCTGGTTTTAGTGCCAGAACTTCGCATAACAGGTAAAAACGTATTGCTATGGAAAAACAGGGAGATAAATCAGGACAGACAGGAACAGGATAATTTTTTACCAGTCTCTGGCCAACACTGATGATGTCACCAAAGTACTTGATGGCAGGTCTGAATCGTTCCTGCATGTCGCAGCAGAAAAAAATGGTGGTTGCTGGAGAAAGATTGCCCAGTGTAGTGATCTAGAGTAAAAGAAGAAAAAATAAATCTCCTTAAGTGCTGTTTCTACCTGACAAACTACAACATTTTTTATCATTTCTTTTCCATCTCGTTTATTACTTGTGCAATGAACTCAGAGATCCATCTCCATCATTCAGACATTTACTAAACCTGATTTTATTTAAGCAGCATAAAAAAAAAAGATGTCTTAAAAACAAGGCTTAGGTTTTGAATGCTGAAAAAGACTCTGTAGTCTAGATCTAATGAAAAGGTCACAATTTGTTCATTGCACTTAACACAAAGCTGCGACTAAATCCAGACTAGTAGAGCACAATTCATAACCCAGTGATAAAAAAGCACCTGGCTTTCAGTTAATCCCAAAATACTACAGAGAAATTCTAGATGATAGGATATACATGGTTACTACTGTAGTGCTATAAATTAAGCAAAATAGATTGTTTTTATATATAGTCTCGTTTTCTTCCTGTTGCTCAAGGACAAATATTAGCAGTCATGCATGGATCATTTACACAGAAACAGATGCCATGCAAAAACTGGAAGTCTCTTAGGGTTACATGTCCCAGTTTTGTAGGTTCACTGTTACAACAAGCCTGTTTATGTCAAGTAATTGTGTGACCAATGTGAACTATTACTGGAAAACACTTGCTGGTTGTATGAGACACTTGATCAGTCTATTAACCTGTATACTCCAAAAAAAAAAAAGGATTCAGTCTAGCACGCTTTTTTCTATCTCTGGAGACATTTCTATATTTAAACCCTATAACAGATGCTTAAACAGAGCTGCATTAGAAAAATAGTTTACTATAACAGGGGACCATTAATGAACACTTTTTCCTAAAAATGTATAAAGACAGATTTCAATTCTGCTGAAAAAAATTATGCTTGTATAGCAAGTTAGTGTGTCTATGAGTGGCGTTTAGGTCAAACTGGGACTTGTGATGAAATGTGTTGCGAATTAAGGTGTAAAACTGATTGACATTTACAGGAGGCTTCAAGCACAGTAATTTGATGAGACTCTTAGGCGCAGTAAAACATTTGAATGTTGCAAACATTTTAAAGAAGCCTGTATATCCGAATGACGATTCCGGTCACGGTGGCTCGGAGCCTGCTGCTGTCGTTACCCTGAACATTCAGCAAGTGGCACACTAAACTATTCACAAAGTACAGCATCCTGTGTGGTAGAACGAGATTATTTCCAAAAAAAAAATTTTCTTCACACCTGCCTAAAACGTTTGCACAGTACTGTATAGTTCAAGTTGAACTACAGTATATTAGATATGCAGAATCGGGATGATCGCAAAATTGCAATACAAATTGAATCAGCACCTAAGTATCATGATAATATCGTATCGGGTGGCCCCTGTTGACTCCCTGTTGAAGCCATTTCCACATGTTTGGGAGATTTTGAATCATCCAGACGTGAACCAGCCAGTTTGATCATGGCTAAGGCTTACTGAGAAGATAGCAAAGCACTGGAGAAACTCTGGGATAAATGCATTAATAATAGGGTAGCTTTTACTCTCATTTAGTTCTGCAATGAAAAGTCCACATTTGACTTGAACACCCTTGGTATTTCAAGACAGTTGATTATTCAGAGTGCATATATGCATTCGAATGTTAAAAGCCAATGCATTCTTAATAATCAACTGGTTTGAAATACCAAGGGCGTTCAAGTCAAACCGGGACTTCTCATTACAAAGAATGACAGATCAGAGCAAAGCAGAAAGGGCTATATTTATATTTATTATATTTATAGGGCTATAAATATATTTATGGCCCTATATTTATTTATTTATTAACCCACTATTAACCCTGTTTGCTTCCAACGTATGGTCCGTGATAACGTAATGACGTCACAACCTGCCGTTAAACGACGTAAACAAAACGCCCTTCAGAACTCGTACTTCCGCGTTACAATAGAGCTCAGTGTTTACTAGCGAGTGCGCTTTGGGAAGCGGTACCTTACATCAAAAGGAGTGCACTTATAAAGGACGTATCAAGCTATTTGTGATTGAACCTTCGTCAGCAACAAGTTAAGACACTGCGTGTAGACAAACGCTGTTAACAGCAAGAAATGCAAATAGTAACTGGAGATTATTTAAAACAATTGTAATTTATCTTGTATAGGATTTGAATAAACAGCTTTAAAAATAATAATAATAACAATAATAAATAAAAACGTTCACAGCAAACGAGCGTGAATGAAATCCGCCTCACATCCATCTGAAGAGGAACTAATCGCAGCTTGCATTTCTCCGCTGTGCTGAATCCCTTGGGCAGGTCCACGTACTGTCCCCATTCCTCCGAGAACACCTGGATGAGGAATTTGCGGTGGACGTCAATCTGAGGGCCGTAAATGGAGAGAAACTTCTGGACGAGCACTTCATACCCGGAGTTCAGAGGCACAGAGGACGGCCGCGAAAACACGGAAAACGAGAATAAAACGTGGACATGAGCGCTGCTGGTGTCCGCCATGATGAGCCGAGCTGAGGACAAGAGTGCCGACTGCTGCTGCTGCTGGGGTTCAGCGCTCAGAGATTTATATATCTGTCTACACATGACCTACATCAGCTCTGACCTCCAGATGGTGCTCAGTAGTAAAAATCTGGGAGACTATATATCAGGCGCGCGCGTGCTCTCAGAAAACTTGAAAGGCTTTGAGTAGTTAGTCTCTTTCTTTGTTGTTTTGCATTATTGGTACTGTTGTGCATCAAAATAAAAGAACCTAAAATAAAGTCTCCACGAATGGGTTTTTATTTGTGCTCAAATTTGATATTATTCTGATATATTAAATAGGTCTAGTTAGGTGCGTAAAACTTTTACACAAAGTACAAGAGTAAACTGGTGGTGTAGTCAGCTTTTATCTCCAGGGTTGAAGGTTCGATTGAACGATATGTGTGTTGGTGAGTTTCATCCGCTTCTGCCAGTTTCCTACCACGATCAAAAGAATTGCAGTCCAGGTCGATTGGCTTTTCCAAAGTGCACATCCTTGTGTCCTGCAATCCATGGTGTACAGTGCCTTGTGTCCCAATTTCCCTGGGACAGCACAACCCTACATAGGATAAGCAGTTTAGACAATGGGTGGTGGCTGGAGGCATGGATATTCCGGTTTCCTCCCACAGTCCGAAGACATGGAAATTAAGATAACTGGCATTCCCATTTTGCCTGTAGTGTGTGTATCCTGCAATGGATTGGCACTCTGTTCAGGGTGTACACCGCCTTGAGCCCAAAGTCTCAGTAAGCTTCACCTGATAGAGTTTACAAGTAATTTTTTGGAGGGGTTCGTGTTTTTTTTTTTTTTAAACATATTATTTTCTGACATGAGTCTTATATCTTTCACTTGAATGTTAAAAGCTGCACCGTGAAAATAAAGCTGGATAAAAAAATATGTATCTGTCTTTACAGTATGTCAGGCTGCAAAGCAACAAAATGAGATTATTTAAAAAGGGACCTATTTTTTCCTATACCCACTGTACTATAAACATAGACTATTTCACAATTTTATTACTTGTGAATCTGTTAAGAAAAGAACAAACCTAAACAGCATTATATTTTAGAATTTCTTTATTTTCTTCATTTTGTTATAGGTATGTGCAAACATTTACACTTGATTGTAAGAATGTGCTTTACATTGGTTCAAATAATGTCATTTTAATATAGCAATTGTTTGACATAATAAACACTGGCTTGTTTATTAATAAAAAAAAAAAACCATGCAATAATTCCAGGCTAACTCAACTCCATGTATACAATAGCATTGTTCAGTGAAGGCTATCAACCCAAACCTCTAAACCAAATTCATGAATGCATGATTCAAATGATTATTAATAGAGATGCTTTTCAGCAAAACAAAAATATTAAACATTATTCCAGTACAACCCACACAAAATTTATCATTCACAGTAAGTTCTGAATTATGGAAAGATTATGAAGATGGTTATAAACAGATTTAAGATCTTGGTGTCATCTAAGGCACAATAAACTGTCTGAATCAATGCATACAGTAAGACATTTTTATTACTTCTATTCTCCTGAAGATATATGTGGAGAGAGAAATTACCTACACAATAGTGTACATATTGAATATAACGTAACTTTTTGTGAAATGGTATCAGTGCCATTAACTCCTTAATATTTAGTTACACTTCTCATACAGCTCCTGTACTGTCAGGTGATGATTGGTCTTGAGAAAGATCCTGTCAATTGAAACCCACCCAATCCCCATGATGGTGTCTCATTTCACTTGCTGCTCCAAATAATACCGCAAGTTTATATTCTAACGTTTATAGACCTGCTGATATGCTTATTGTGACAAACCATTGACTTTATATGCTGTCTTATTGTCAACCAAATTTGCAATTAATAACCATTTCTGATGATTTTATATAGTTTGTTAGGAATCTGTGGAATTTATCCAGGAGGATTAACATTTATGTGCATTTCGCAGTGCCAACATGCCCCATGCTCGTTCTGTTCTGCTTTTGATACTAAATTGAATAGTCTGTGGAATAACCATAACTCAAACCATAACTCACAGAACACTGTAATAATATTGGAAAATCCAATTCAGTTCCAAGTTCCAATCTGTAACATTTGAGGGGGTGAATACCTACGCAGGCCACTATAGACAAGGGTCCTCCTGCCCAAGAGGGTCAGTGTCCAACACAGTTTGGCAAATCTTCTGCTCTAACACAGCTGATCTGTTAAGTATTAAATTCAGTGGGTGTATTTGGGTGCTGGTGAATAACAAACTTTGCTGGACACTGGCCCTCCAGGACTGGAGCTGAAGAAAGCTGCTATAGATCATGGAAAGCATTTGCAAGATTGCCCTTGTAACTGTGTCATGGCAAGCAGCTGTGCCTGTTTATTTATTTATTTGCAGAATCTGTGCCTGCCAAAATACCTTATTTATTCCTGTGTTGGCTTTTGGAGCAGCTCTCTAGGAGAAAAGACTATTCAATTTATCTCCAATACCCAATCTGTCACGTTTTATTCAAAGTGGCACAGGAGGATAATGTGTTGCTCAGTCCCTCAAAAACTGGTGCATAAAATAACAACTGGAACATGTTCCAGTGCTGTATACGACTATGTGTCTAAATATCTATGGCTTTATACATTTAAATTCCTTCACTGGCCCCAGAGACTGGGTAAAACATCATGGGTTTTGTCACTTCAAAGATACATTCCACATGTCAGTATAGCAAATATGTAAACTAACCATTTGTAATACCATCGAACGAAACATGAAAGACGTGTTGGTCTAAGGATTTTCCACACACACATACACACACACAAAAAAGATCCAGGTGATCCATACTAAAAGTATTGCGAAAGATGGAATGAAAAACATCTGGACAACTGGCTCTTCAACGAAGGACTTCTAATGATAAACATCTGTCCGTATTCCATCTCTGGAGAGGTATGTAATTACAGACTGCAGCCTTAAATATAGCAACATTTTCCATCTGAAGTGAAATCTGATTTTATTGTAGCAGCAGTTGTCATTTCCTGTATTGATCTCCAGTGACGCTCATCACAGCCAGGAAAGCAAGAGAACTGAGAGCAGCGAGGAGATGATGGTGAAAGATGAAGTCGAGGCATTATTAACGCTCGTCACCTGCTAGACAGACCAAGGAGGTATGAGAACCTGATACCGAGCGGGTCACTGGTGTGAATCCGGCCTCTCATTCAGCTCCGTCGCAGCAATCAGTCTCCTCGCTCTCTGCAAAAAGGCCATTCAAGTCATGAAAACTCCCTGATTCATTATTAACCGATAAGCTGTCTCAGTGAAATGTTCACAAAGGAAAAAGCAATCTATTATTCATTATGGAGTTATCCAGGCTTGCTTTCAGACACAATCAAATATACAACACTACAAAAGAGTTGGGCGTGTTCAGGATCTTCCTTCAGAACCGTATGTCCATTTGGTTTGTCCGAGTAACAGAGCCGTTCACCGGGTATGGCCTAAAGCTTTTGCTTGCCCGATGCAATGCTGTCGTAGATGGAGTCTGTGAGAGGAACGTAGCATTTCTCAGCGTAGTCTAAAAAGTAGAGCGGATCAGAGATGTTGGCAGGGTTGAAACCGCTCTTCACCAGACCGAACTTCAGCTGCTTGAATGTGCCAGTCAACTCCATAGACTCCTAACAGACAGTAAAATAAGAGAACATTATGTCATACAGTGTTTATCTGTCTTTAATGAGTGTACTGCTTCGTATATGCACATGATGAGAGTCATGCTGTAAGACTGAATCATATAGCTTCATGATCCAGTAAACATGTTAGAATTATGGTATAGGCTACCATCTAGTGAATGTTTAGAGCATACTGACTAGCAGGGGGTTTAGACATACAGTACAGTACTGTGCAAAAGTCTTGAGCGTAAAGATACAAATTTAAAATTGGTTGTTTATATACGTAAAAACCACAGCAGCAATCTCATTTCCCCTCTCGTCTCTTACATCCATTTAGAATTCAGCATCGGCAGTATACTGTACTAATCACTGGCCTGATCATCTGTCATCATCTGTATCTGTTTCTCACTGGTTCATGCCCTGAATTAGATGGTTTAATGCTCCACTACATGATTCATATCACTCTGTGATTAATTTCCAAGCAGCTTAGAAAAAAAAAAAAATCAACCAAAAATCATAAAATGTTCATATAAACAAAAAATATATTAGTATTTTAACATGATTTTAAAGTGAATGGTTTTGCAAATCAAGACGTTAATATTTGTAAGAATGCAAGCTATAAATAAATCATGTTCGAGTCAAATCCGGACTTTTGATTGTGCAGAATAACAGAACACAGTTTTGAGCAGAAAAACAACTACCTTTATTTTTCTATATAATCCGCTGCTACACTAATGCACATATGACAGCATTTCACTCGTATAACGCTTCCCTGTACTTTCTCAACCTAGTCTACTGCATCTATTGTGGTACACCATACAGTACATACAGTATATGTGACTAGCATTGCCTGGGCAGTTGAATACTGATAATATTAAATAATATAAATGAATTCAACATTTAAAAACTGGAGCAATACAACAGTTAATATAGTATGCTATGTAATCAGACTTATTTGCAGTCAAATCCAGGCATTGACCTACAGCTTATTGATACCTGATATTCTTCTCAAAGAAAAGTAGTCCTTTCTCGAAGGAGACAAATTATGTAAGAGATCATAGATCAGGTTGAAGGATATAACTGTATATAACTACTTTATGCCTAAAAAGTATTGCATACATGGAGCTTTCAACAGCAGGGGGCAGGATTGTCCCAAAAATGTATTTTAAACTATAACATTAAAACACACAAAACACAACTGTCTGGCTAAAAAAGAAGCACTTGTTAGCTAGACTAATCAGGAAAAAGGGCTTAAATTTGCTGCATTTTTGATATATAAAATAGTCGCCACATTGTGTACTGTTATCAGCTAACGTGGGATGAATAAAATATTATTAGAGTGACTTTCTTTGGTCAGGAAGAATAACTATTATGTATTTACAGCAGAATGTAAAAAATAAAAATAAAAAATGAAACTCCTTTTGAAATCCACTAAGAAATTCTTTTAAAATCTTACCTGTATTCTGATGAAAAGAGGCCGAGCGTAAACAGGTAGGTAAGTCATGACGTTCTCAAACAGCTTCTTTCCATTAAACACACAGCCAGGCCTTATGATCAGTGAAGCCATACCAGCTCGACCCTCGCTGCCTGCGACAGAACATTTTATTTTATTCATTTATTTCATTTAGTGAGACAAAATGGACCCATGATCAGTACTGCTTATATTAGTGTTACTGCTTTTGTAAATAGCATATAGATATTATATTTGTAATTATATATTTATATCCTATTTTTATTATATTTTCATGCTGGACAACGCAGCATCGTGGAAGTAAAAACGTGTTAACTGACATTACTAACCTAGATGACTTTTAGAATTTTAGAAGTTGCTCCTATCTGTATAAATTTGTCCTTGATCATGAGTCATGAATTAAATATAATCTATAATTAAATGAAGTATGCATTACATTAATGTATATACAGTATGTTGCACATTTCATATACTTCATACAGTTTATTTATACAGTTCATACTTTTTACATTTTTACATATTTCTACCTTATTGTAAAAAAAAAATATATATATATATATATATATATATATATATATATATATTGTAAATTATATACTTTACATTCTTTTCTAGTGGCATTTGCTTCTCTTACTTTCTTTTTCTTTTTAGGTCACAAACATTTGTGTAAGCATTGCACTGCATATTATACTGTGCGTGGCTGTGTATGTGAGAATAAAATCTTTCATTTTGTAGCATAATTTTAGCATTTCTATCATGTCAAGTAAAACATACTGCAAGTAAACAACTATATATTATTTTTTCATCATTAATGAGCAGAGTTTGTTTCATCTAACCCATCAAAAAATATATTAAAAGTATTTGAAATGGAAAGAATAAAAAATTATTTTGTCTTGTTTCAATATACATTTTAGCCGACCTTACAGCACATACAGATGACACAATGTGTATTATGCCAACTAGTTGATCGTGGTGCTACTCCTGCATATGTAATATTGCGTACTGTATTGTGTTTGATGTTATCTCAAAGCTGTAAATAGCTACAAATCAGCCTCTTGGTGGCAGCATTCCCGCACAATTCCCGCAAATCTCTCGGCCTGGCTGCTTCAACACAAAATGCTTTATTCATTCATCTTCTATACCGCTCATACTCTACAGAAGCCTGGAGCCTCTCCTAGGAAACTTCGAGCACAAGGCGGGGTACACCCTGGGCAGGGTGCCAATCCAATCGCAGGGCACACATGCACACACCAGACACTCACACACTTATTCACACCCTACGGGAAATTTGGCAACACCAATTAGCCTAATCTGCATGTGTTTGCATAAGTAAAAAATATTCTTTCGAAAAAAAAAAAGCCATGTTTTCGTACCTGGAACCTCCACCCCATACACATTGACTTCCTGAACAAAGTCCAGCAATCCAAGAATCTCTGCCACCTCAGTGGTGGCCACGTTTTCACCCTTCCATCTGAAAATAACACGCAGGTGGTGAATGGGTTAGTCGTAGTTTAACGCTACTTGAACTGGAGGTCAGTACGGATCTATGAGTGGTAGGAGATCCTAGACTCACTGTTAGGAAAAACTTTTCTCACATCAAATGCTGTATACTGACAGACATCCACATCTATGTTTTAGCTACAAATGTTGAGTTCAGGTGTGAGGAATGGGGGGTTGGAGCAAGAAAGAGAGAGAGATTGAGGTTGGCCATAAAAAGTGACTTGAAGTGACTTGAAATGAGTTGAAATGAAGGGAAGAGTGAAGAACAGAGAGAGGAGTAGATCAGCAATAACCTA
>JAQMYK010000009.1:16799131-16809511 GCA_030014345.1 Clarias buthupogon
AAATACATAGCACTGTCTTGGCAAACAGGATGCATCTTAACTGTTATCAACATAATGCTGTAGGGCATCAGTGTGCGTGCAATGACAGATTAGGAAATTACATATTAGTCTCTGGAACACAAAACACTATTTAGATACCTCCTGGTCTGCCTTGTGTTTTTTTTAAAACTATGACTTTTAAAGGAGTGTCTAATTTAGGTTTACAAAAAAGCGTAGCGTAAACATTTAATGGTTAGTTACAACAGGGCCAGAGATTATAATCTACATCTCCAGTAAACAACTCCAGTAAAAGAGCACCAGATGCACAGTGTGACAGAGCAATGATTGTGATAACATTGTGTTTTTGTCAGGCTACATTTAAGCCATCTATCAAAGGAAAAAGATCACCACAAGGACATACCTGACCAAATACTGATTGACTAATAGCTGGATACTAGTGTGTGCCACAGGTGTGGTTATTCTTTTACAGGGACACCTTTAGTTCAAAAATTGCCTGTGGTGCATATTGCTAACTTAACAAATAAAATCTCGTACCCTCTTGTCAGCGGAGTGTACAGTTGCTATTTTTTAAATGTGCATGTAGTGTCGCCCTAAAGCTTTATTCTAATAATTAATCATTTACAAATATTTTTGTAATGTTCATTTTGATAAGCTTGCACATTTTGCACAACATTTATTTCTGTCCATTAATTATATTAATTACTTTGCAAGAGTATTGATGGTGGGAGAGTCGGACTACTGCGTAAAAGTCTTTTGCAGCACATCCCAAAGATTCTCAATGTGTTAAGGTCTGAATTGGTGGCCAATTCATGTGTGAAAATGTCTCATTCTCCCATAACCACTCTTTCACAATTCAAGCCCGGTGAATCCTGGCATTGTCACCTTTCAAAATACCCATGCCATCAGTGAAGAAAAAAATATTGATGGAAAAACATGGTTATTTAGCATATGCACATCATGAGCTGACTTCATTTTGGGGCACACAACGTTGTTGTTGAACCTATATCTAATCCAACAGAAGCAACTGCAGATAATATTACTGCCCTCCACAGGCTTGTACAGTAGGCACTAGGCGTGATGGGTGGATCGCTTCATCCTCCTCTCTTTTTACCCTGATGCGCCTATCGCACTGGGCAAGGGTCAATCTGGAGTCATCAGATCACATGCTCTACAGTCCATTCTTTATGCTCTCTGGCACAGGGAAGCTTTTTTTTTCCAATAAGCATCACTGATAGGTGGTTTCCTTAAATCTACGCAGCTGTTTATTCCAATCTCTTGAGTGCTCTTCACATTGCATGTTTCAAAATGCTCTTACTTTCACTAATAAAGTTATACTGTTATTTTTTTATGATTTAATTTTACCAAAGGATTAAGTGATCTCTGATCACTCAATTTTTTTTTCAGTTAACATTTCTATCTCAAAGGTGATGGATGGTTCACCACTTTTCTTCCAGGTTTTAATAAAGTATTGGACAGTTTTAAAAACAAATTTTCAACAAGTTTCAGCAATCTCCTTAGTTGTTTTCTTTGCTTGGTGCAGGCCACAAATTTGTCCCGTCTAAACAACAGGATATGGCTTCTGAAATGGTTGTTTAAGGAAATATTGTATCTGTTGGGATTAAAATATACAGTACAGTATTATGTAATATCTGCATCAATTGTCCAACGGAAGGATCTCACCTCTTTGCTTTAGTTACTTCTTTTTGGCCAGGTAGTATATACTCTGCTTATGTCCATGTACATATATATATATGATCTCTTGTGCTTCCAGAACCACTCTTTCACATTTTAAACCCAATGAAACCTGGCATCATCACCTTGGAATATATGCCATGTTTTTAAGAAGCAAAGCTGGTGCTGTGCTGAAAATGGATCACCACAATGCTAAAATGAGGGGAAAGTTGTCCTAATTTGTCTCTTCCCTTGTCACTGGAGTGTGACCCTGATGGGTGCCTTTAATATGAGTCTTGTTTCATAGAAACATGTACTGTATGCAGTCTACCTTTAAACCTTTATGCTAAAATGAAAATGGAATTACAGTTTCATGTTTCATTGTGATTGTTTAATGATTGAATGCTGAATAAAAATCAAAGCTGTTGAAAGGTGCAATTCACCACAGTCTTTTTTGGGGTGCGTATCACGTGTCTTTTCACTGCTGGATGGGATGATGAGAAGGTGATTTGAGGGTTTGAGTTCACAAATTAAAAAATATTATCCATTAGATATGAGACAAATTCTTTAGTTGCTCTGTCTCTCTCTCTCTCTCTCTGTCTACCTGCTTGCTCGCGCCGACCTGTGGTGTGTGCTGCACGCGGACACCGCACGCGCGCCAGAATCCCAAGAGGAGCGTGAGACAGCTGCGGCGCGCTCACGAGCTCAACGCTAACGGCTGAAACAAACGCACTGGCTGTCTTCAAACTGTCTCCATCATTTACACAATATTTCTGGGATGTTTGCTCGGGATAGTTTCTTACTTCGAAGGAGTTACTGAAAAGGAGGGTAAACTTTTTTTTTTTGTAGCTGCCATGATTAAAGCCTAGCTGCTGTCTGTGTTTTTCTTTTCTTTTTTAAAGACGCGGATTATTTATTGTGTCTCACTGAAAAGGCGCAGAAGAGCTCTACAGTATCTCTCTCTCCTTATATATACATTTTTTTTAAAAAAAAAAAGGATTTTTATGATGTGGTCTAAGAGGAATTGGAGATGTTTGGCTTGGTGTTTGGCTCTGCTGGGGGCTCTGGTGGGGAATTTAGCCGGAGAGATGCTCGGGAGAAGCCAGTTTCAGGGGGAGCGCAGCGCACAAGCCGCCGAGAGCCGAGTGAGGAGACGCGGCAAGCAGGAGTCACTGACCGGGTGAGTGGCTTCATAACGACCGCTGAACACAGTGGCCGCAACAAGCCTCCTGAATCGCTGTTACTATAGCAACGCCAGGTGTTTTTATAATTAAAGTTTGTCCTCCAAAAAAAATTAAGTTTTAATATTTAGCTTCAGTTAAATTACTACATTTAAAAAAAAAAAAAAAAAAAACTTTTTAAGGTTTTATCCTATATCACTGCACATGGACAGGGAATTTAAAACGTCTTGAGGACTCAAGGAACTATCATACTTTACCCATTTTTTTTTTACAGACAGTGTTCTCAGGCAGGTGGCAAGGTGGCGTAATAGTTGGCACTGGGCCTCGCACCTTCAGGGTCGAGGGTTCAATTTCTGCCTCAGATTTTAGTTCATGGAGTTTGCATTTGTTCGATGGGTTTCCTCTGGGTACTCTGGTTTCCTCCTGCACTCCAAGGACATGCAGATTAGGTTAAGTGGCGTTCCCAAATTGCTCAGAGTGTGTGTGGATGTGTACAGTAAGTGTGTCCATCCGTGCCCTGCAATAGATTGGCACTCTGTCCAGGGTGTTCTCCGCCTCGTGTCCTAGTGTCTCCTGCGACCTTGTACACAGCATAAGCGGTATACAAGATCAATAAATGAAATCCATTGTGGTATGCTATCTTTTTTTTTTGTAATAGTTTTAAGTAATTATTAGCCTGTGTTTATACATACTTTGTACCTCTTCTTAATAAGATTCATGTACAGATGGACTCCTTCAAGTTTACAAATAAATTTTTTTTAAATAATGACATAGAAAATATATTAAAACATGACATAATATTTCCTTATAGTAAAATAAAATACATTTTCCTTTGTAGAACATCACATCCTGTATTGTTGTTACTATAGTAGTTCGATTTTAACAGTTTGGATTTTGTATTTATTATGAAATGTCATCATTCATTTGAACTGTTTACTGTATATGAAGCCATCCTGAAGTTTTTTGATTGGTCAGAATAACACAATTACGAGAGTGAAAACTACTTTTATTTGTTGTCTACAGTATATAATCCATTGCACTTAATGCACTTATCATAGTGTTTTGCTAGTGTTTGGACACCATCAAAGTAGAAAGTTTCTCAGTAAAGAGCCTGCTTCACATCTGAAACATTGGCCTTCTAGGAACTCCATTACTGGCCAAAACATGTACAGGCTGTATGGGGAACATGGCAAGAACTCCCAGCCGAGTTCTTGTAATGTGCAAGTGGTGTTCGTGAATGATTGCCTGTACAGGTTGGTGACAAGTTGGTGCCAAGTTATCTGTCTATTTTCAAGGATCAGGCTTTCCACTTT
Source organism: Clarias buthupogon (assembly GCA_030014345.1). Taxonomy (NCBI): domain Eukaryota; kingdom Metazoa; phylum Chordata; class Actinopteri; order Siluriformes; family Clariidae; genus Clarias; species Clarias buthupogon. The sequence goes on from JAQMYK010000009.1 coordinate 16,803,297, forward strand.
ATAAACGTTCACATGAATGACTGCAATGTGCTCCCTTACCAGAATTGTCATTTAGGGACGTACAGCCTTCTTAAAAATGTTTGCACGTTTCCAATACTTCACAGCGGCAAAGCATTTATGAGACAAGTTCAGTATCACAAGGCAAAAATGAATCATTGTGAAATGTCCTTTGCCTTGAAGACTCTAATGTGGCAGAAACTTTACAAAACTAGTAGAGACTCCTTCCTTATAGTAAAAATTAAATAAACATCACCATTTGAGTCACTTTATGTATTTGTCGGATAATGTTCCTTTGTACTGTATGTAACATTTAATCTGTGGTTATACTGTATTACACCTTATCACCAATCAGATTCAAGCATTCAACAGGACTGAGATGTAAGTGAGGTATTGCGAGTTTATAAGTAGTTTTTATAGTTTATAAAAAACTATAAAGCCACAAGCCAACACAGGTAACACACCAGAAGTCGCTTAAAAGCTGCCAAAGCTCCAATTTAACTAAGAGGATAAATATCTAAAAGTGTTTTGTTGTACTGTCTAAACTGATATGGAGTGACATATCACTGCTTCTTCATTCCCTTGGAAATGGAGTGGTAGTGAAGAGAAGGAATCTGACTTGAATTTGAGAGCAGTCACGCTATTACCATGATTAGTACTCTAACACATTTGGATTCACTTTGGCTTATTTACTGCAGCAGCTGTGTATACATGGAAATAAACACTCGTCCTTATCGAGGCATTTTTCTTATTTCATCTTCATGTTTTTACTTTTGCATGGTAGGTGACTCAATAAATGGCTTTCATCCAGAGATAATGAGAAGTTGCAGAACTAATTCTTGCAGTCTGGCCATTTGACTTCTCGATATTTAGAAATGTGATGTTGACGTGCCTTACTCAGTTATTTTCACTGTTTGTACTACTGAAGAGAATTGTTTTTAAACTGGTTTGTTCATGGTTATCATTGGTTCGTGTCCCCCCCCCCCCCGCTTTTTTATATAGACTATGTTTAAAATAAATTTAAATGTTATATATTGATTGTGGCAGACAAGACAGAAATACGAAAAACGTCGTCCTAGTGTTTGCAAATGTAATCGAAACACACTTTTCTAAGTGGACTAACTAACACTTGACTACTAACCATTATATTGAGGCAAGGTCTTAACATTTTTGTGCAGGCCAAATGTGTGTGGATCTCGTTTGCACTCCTATTGCTGTCCAGGCTGGAAGACTTTGCCCGGGGGCAACCAGTGTATAGTGCGTAAGTAATGCACCAGATGTTACACACAATAAACTGTCTTTCAGTTGGTCAGTAGGATAAAAGCACAGATTTCTACTTGATTAGCTCTGGAGTGAAAGAGTAGCAAAGCACAATTTCTAATAATAATTTAAAGGGAAATAACAAGAGCAAATGATACTTCATGTAGGCTCAATAACAATATAGAAATATTTTAGACAGAGACTAATAATTGGTTTCTACATTGGTTAGCAATCTATCTATACTATAATATAAGCTTATAAACATAAATAATATAAATATAAATAAATGGCTTAACAACAGTCAATAATCAATTCATTAGTAATAATTAATCATAACCAGATGCACAATTTCCCTTCAGTTTATCTTTTATTTAAATAGTTCTAGTGGCACAATCCAGTGTTCCCCCTACCATTTGTGATGACCTGCCGCACAAACATCGACTCCCAATATTAATTTTCTTTTTTAAATTATTTAAAATGGGTAAAATCTTAACTAATTCCATGCAGTACATTGATTCACTCAGCTCCTCTCTCACACACACAAACAGTGATCAGTATTGAGCCAGAGCTCTCTAAATAAAAAAAATAAGATGGCAGAAGGGAAAGTGGATTGTAAACAGGCCGAGTCAGTCCGGGGTTCACGAGATGATTGACGGAAACCAAACTCCTCAATTAAGTTATTAGCAATCATGTACTGTAAGCAGCCTGGCTAGTAAGGATAGCTTTAATTTTAATCTGCCAAATTCTTAATGCCAATTAATTAATTAAAAATTAATAATTAACATCTCTAATCTACTCTAGGCATTTTACTGTACATATGGAGTCCTAAAATGATCAAAAACAGCAGCATAAAATACAGAATATGTAAAATAAAAAGGTTAAATTATTCAAACCTGTTGATGTTTCATAAAACAAGATTCAGTGAATTGTATATTTGCAAACCTTATATCTTTATAAGTTAAGTAAATGATCACTGATCACAACTAATCATCTTCACTCTGTATATTCACAGTGTAATATTTCATATGGAAAATGGTTCCTTAAACTTGAATGCCTCACTTGAACTGTTGTGGTTTATTTACCTGTTTATTTTGGTATTGTTTTTTCCTGTTTCAGTTTGTCGTTTGCTAATGTACTAACATTTACCCTTTCCTATTTCCGCTACAGCCATATGCCGTAACAGCTGTGGTGAAGGCTACTGTTCCAGGCCCAACATGTGCACATGCCCCACTGGTCAAATTGCTACTTCTTGTGCTTCCAAATCACGTAAATCTTCCTAAATCACTTCTTTATCCTGTGTAAACACATGAATTCAACCTTCGGTCTGAGATGGAAAGTTGTACAATGTTTTACAACATTGTACAACATTATAATCTTGGCAACAAAAGCGTTTGCTTAATGTAACCACGTCCCTTTGGAATCATAAACTGTCATGGCGTTTTAAGAGGGTGCAGACAGATTTGTATACAGCATCACCAGCATGGATTTTCCAGAGTTTACACAGTGTCTTTTTCTTTACACTGTTTACAGTTTACTGTATTTTTTTCTTTATGTACTGCAGCTCAGCAATGTAGCATCAGATGTATGAATGGAGGTGTGTGTGAAGAGGATCACTGCCAGTGTCAGAAGGGTTTTACAGGAAACTACTGTGGGCAACGTGAGTACATTCAAGGGGTCCTACAGTTCATATTGATGTTTTTTTTATTTTCCCATCATAAATAGGCTCTATATCTGAAGTATGGAATAACGTTTGTGGACACTTGGGCCTCATACCTGACATGTTTTTAAATTGTTGACACAAAATTTGAAGCAGACAGTTTTATTGGATGTCTTTGTTTATTGTAGCATTCAAAATTCCTGTCACTAAACTTAAGAGACCCAAATATGTTCCAACAAGACAATGCCCCAATTCAAAAAGCAAGGTCTAAGTTTGGTTTGAGACTCCAAGGTTCTTAACCTGACTGAATATCTTCACAATGAGTCAGAACACCATCTGCCCCCAGGTCTTTTCACCTGACATCAGGACCTGATCTCACTAAAGCTCTCATTGCTGAATTCCAAAAACTACTGCAAAGCCTTTCGAGAAGTCTAGATGTTATAAACTCGTGGAATTTTATTGTCATTGATGGTTAAAAGTTTGTCGAAATAGTTGAAAGGTTAAAGCTAAAAATAAGCTGATCAGCTTTAATGTAATCAGTGATTCTATTATTAATTCAGGTTGAAACATGCTCAGTACTGTCTAAACCTGTGGTTAATAATCTGGCACATATCTGCTCATAACGTAGCTTCTACTAAACATTTTAATTTCATTTATGGCGTAGGTTTAACTTCAGGCAAATACCTAAGGACTGGCAAAGATTCACTAAATTCTGTCCGTTTTGCATGATGCTGTAACAAATCTGGTGGGACAGACATACATACTGACAGACAGAACGTTTTCTGAGACTGGTTTCGGGTTCTCCAATGCATGAAATGTAAATATATCATTGAAAGAGCTAGGACAGACCATTGTACAGACAAATTTTTTTTATTTATTTATATAAATGTGGCTCCTTTAAATGATTTGAACTTAAATATAGTAAAATAAAGTACTTGATGTGTAGGAGGACCAGCAAAACTGCAATTTGGTTAGAAATAATGTAAATGTTTGCGGCCTTTGTTGTTTTTCTTGTAATAAATTCCCTTTTTACGTACTTGCGATAATATTGTTTTTAAACATGCAATGATAAATGGATGGCTTGAACTCTTTAATAGCGTGTGAGAAGTAAATGTGCTTAGCAGCACACATTTAGAGCCTGCGTAGTGTTACTTGTATTTCTATAAAGGTATAAAAATAAACAGAACTGGTGTAAATAAGCCTGAAAATCATCAGGTCAAATTTTATTGAAAAAAATCTTGAGGTTGTGGGTCAGTACTTCCAAATCTGTTAATGTTTAAAAAACAATTGGATCTTTGTTGACTTTTGCTTATGAAGTGGCTTTGGGTTGATTTGTAAAGGTTAAACAATTTGACATGCTGTGAAGTGAAATAATACACTTCAAGAAGACAAACAAAACTGCCATTTATATTCAACACATGAGAAAGATGATGTACAGTATAGTAATCTTAACCCCCAAATTCTCTTAAATAATCAATAAATAACAGTCCCTTTCAGTTATTGTGTTGGAATTTTTTTACCTGACATGGAATAACTTGTTAAAATTAAGTTTTCTCTCTTTATCACTTCTGTGATAAACTGACTTTAATATCCGAGTGGTGGAGATATATACTGTACTATACAGAAAAGTGCAATTATACTGAATAAAATAGAAAATGTCACTATGTGAAGGGTTTCAACACACAAAGATAGACACACACATGTACATTTTTAGCACATGTAGACAGACTTAATAATATCACTGCTTTTCCGCTTTATAGACCTGTAAATGTTTTAAATAAGCAGAATGTTGACTGCAGCTGTTTTGAACCTCACCCTGACCAGCTGCTAAAACATTCCTAGGTTAACCCGATAGAAAAAGTTATTTAAACGTGTATTACGTATGTATGCATCATAATGCCCCTGTGGTTGTGTTTCCAGCGGTGTGTGAAAAGAAGTGCCAGAATGGAGGACGTTGCATTGGGCCAAACCGCTGTGCATGTGTGTATGGATTCACAGGTCCACAGTGTGAAAGAGGTAAGACTGAAATTCAAGTTCTTCTGCTTTTTTCCAGTTAATCTTGTCTACTAAACTCTCTTGTACTGTATATTGTACAAAATGCTGCCTAGAACTGATGGAGAGAGAGAATGGTTACCTGTGAACAATACACAAATTAATTTATTTGCTTTTTTCCATAAATATACACTCTTTCACCAGACATGTGAGATTCTTTCTGTTTTCTTTTAATATGGTATTTAATTACTGGTTCTTTTTCTGCTGGTTATACTCATTATGTCTGAATGAAGAATCCCAGTAGGAAGCTACCACTGGATGATCGTTTTAATTTAGTTCTAATGACGTTACATTGATGTCCATTGTTGTCCATTAATGTTAATTCTGGGAGCAAAATAAAAGATTATATTGAGATAATGTTGAATGAATGATCCAAACACAATGTTGCAAAAAAAAAAAACCTTAAAACAACAACATTTTAACCTTTATTTGGAGCATTTATCCTCGTTAACATCCATTCACACAACGTCCAACCACATCCATGGTCCCTTAATGTCCCTTCACGTCAATTGTGACAGACACAAAAGCTCCTTAGTATGTGTAGATTATGTTATGCATCTGTTAAGTTCTTTACACACAGGAGGCAAATTTCCCTGGTGATTTTTTTTTTTTGCACCTCAATAATATTTTTAGAACCAATAACTTAATAATAAAACACTTCACATCAACAATGGAAATTAGCTGTCCAAAAAGCACCATTTGTATTATTTTGCTTGTGAGACTGTCACCAGCCTCTGACGAATAGCAATTTGGCTTGTCGGAACAAAAACCGAAACATGTTTTGGCAACATTGCAGTCAATAGCCTGGTGAGCTAGACTTTTTTGTTAATTTATCAAAGTAGTGTTTAGATAACATTTTACCTCACAGATATTAACTGTTTACCCAATCACTCTAACAGGGCACAACTTGGCAGCACTTGATCACCTGAAAAATGAGTTTAAGCAAAATGTGCCATTTATAAGTTATTTAACAGATTTATATGTAAATATAACAAATGTAATGCCTGGTGGTGCAGGACTTTGAACTTGCATGCATAAAGGGCCAAACGTTTAAACTCCGGCACCATTAAGCTGCCACAGCTGGGGCCTTCAGCAAGACTCTTAACCTGCAACTGCTCAGTTGTATAAATAAAATAAATATAAATTGCTCTGGAAAAGAGTGTCTGTCTAATGCAGTGGTTCTCAAACTTTTTCTGTTATTCCCCACTTAAGGGGGTGAGCGAATTTTCAAGCCCCACTTGTCAACAAA
>JAQMYK010000009.1:16820554-16830780 GCA_030014345.1 Clarias buthupogon
ATGTCTGCCTCCGCTTTACTGAGAGCTTCGAAGTTTTCCCCGGCCGTTGTTTCCACGGTTGCGAGACGTTTACCAAACGCATCCACAGTCTCCTGAAACGATTCTATGGAAAGCTGTATTGGTGCAAGGGAAGCCTTGATTAGCGCACTCATATCTTCTTTAAGATGTTCGCGTTGTTTTTCCAGCTCCGTAGTCAGCATATTTAAAGAGAATTCCTCGTTAGCCACTGAAGCAGCCGTCGCCATTTTAGCTAGCTTGCTACTTATCGAAGTTTTCTTTGGATCTTGATCAGCTGTTTTCGTTTTATATTGAGGCATTTTTGACGCCAAACCTGTATCGCCGTTCACTACTGCTTGCTTGATCTATTATCAGTAACAATTACTATTTTTTAAGTTTAAATTGTCGGGAGACTCACCCGCACGCTCCACTCTCTACATCGCTCAAACCGGAAGTCTCAGAAAATGGACTTTTAACCTCTCTAATGAGACTTGCTTTTGCTTACATGGTCACAGTGTTATAGTAAACAGTACACGCATGCACGGATGTTGATTATACCAGTGAGAGAAACGCGCTAAGACCCAGCAGGGGAGACGATTACTTACAATTCCGCAGGGCAAGAGAGAGAAAAACCTTTGGCTCAGTTGTGATCACATGACGCTCGGCGTCAAAACAAGAAGCACATGCGTGATGCATGATACTCGGTACTCGTAAACCAAGACTAAAAATCTTTGCTCGTCTTGCAGAACACTCGCAAACCTCGTTACTCGTAATCCGAAGTTTTACTGTATATCAGTTGTGGTCACGTGATCACAACTGAGCCACTCGGATTGCGAGTAACGCGGTTTGCGAGTGTTCTGCATGTATATACAGTGTTCTGTGTATGTATATACAGACATACAGTATATACAGATCTCACAGAGTATAGAAATAAAGTTTAATTGAATTGAAATATAATTATATCGATTTCAAGCGATATAAGCGTGTCTGTAGAATAACGGTCTTAAACTTATGAAACTTATAGAAACAGAAACAGGCAATGTGTTCGTCTATTAAAAACAAGCTAACATTATTCCTAAATATAATGATATGATTCCAGTTATTTTATCTGTTTATTATTTTCCTAAAAAAATGCCAACATGAGTACTAACAGTACATTTACTGTTTAATGCCATGCTTTGCAATGGACCATAACTTACAAGTTATTTAATTAACAAATACATGTTTTAGTTTTATTCAGTATGTTATATTTTTATCTGAGTGAGATTAAATTTTTGTAATGGAAGTAACAGTGAAATCAAAAAGATTTGCTGCTGAGATCTTTTTTTCTGTTAGCATTTTCATTGACTGAAAGCAATGATATGTCTTTCTGAATAATTAAGTAATCATTAGACAGTGTCATATTCCTTCCTGGCACTGTGAACTATTCTGTTCAGAATTTGATCACTTCAGCTGAATGTGGGTTTCACCACAAGTAGATTGAGTGAAATGAAGTTTGGATTGTTTCAAATTCATCAGCAAAAAGAAACTTTCTTTAAAGTTGTGGTGGCTTAACACACTCATAATACCCACAACACTTCTGGCGATTCAAAATATTAAATGGACCGTACAGACTGTTTTAGCTCATTGCGGTCAGACACTTTACTTTCTGGGAAGTGTTCATGTTTTGGGAAATGCTGCATGTGAGTGCTGCTTAGTTCTAGTTTACACAGCTAACATTTCAGTGCTGAGACCACAGTTCACATGACCGGGATAAATGTGGGGATTCACTTCACTCCACTGTGAGCCTGTTATCTCTGCCAAGTCCAACACTCTCCCAAATTCCCCCAACAACAACAGGTTTATTTTACCATCAAAATACATCTTTGTGCTGTTTTATCTAACTTAAAAATGCTCATCTATCACATAGAAACAGACAACAATGAAAGTGATGAGTCAAGCCTTGTAAATGTTTACTCTTGGAGCTGGAAAACTGTTCACTAGATAACAATTGCTAACTTCCCCAGCCACCAGAAATAAAAAGACAGCAATATAAAGTTAAATTGTGAATTCTATGTCAGGCAATTTGGTTTTCATAATAGTTTTTAACAAATAATTTAACCAGCTGTTATTATTGCTGTTTTGGTAGGGCACACTGTGCACTTGGTACTGTACTCTATTTTCTATATACGATAAACTAGGAAATATACTATATACAGTAATATGTTTCATTACTTTACATTTTCTGATTTGTATCAATGTCAGAATTTAATAATAATATACATATTCTGAATACCAAATTCATCAAGAATTGTACAGCCTTTATAACAGGAATTCAGGAATCTCTCTTCGTCGATTCTCCCCAGATGTGGACGAATGCTCCACCATTCCACATGTGTGTGAAGGAGGACAGTGCACCAACTCAGTCGGCAGTTTTTCCTGTGTGTGTCCATCTGGATATGTGCAGTCCGCTGACAAGACTCACTGCGTTGGTGAGTGTGGACGACTGGTAGACATTTGCTATGACTGAAGCCTGTCCACTACCTCTGATCACGTAGCCTCATCCCCTGTCAATTTTAGAAGTACTCGAATCATGGAGTGGATAAATAACATGCATGTGTGAAAGTCACCTAAAAATCTCATCAAATTAAGTCTCAGTCAGTCTACAGTCATTTCAAAGCATTGATTTATTCACGTCATGACGCTCAGAAACATACAGTAAATGTGTTTCCCATTAGATGTCTGTGTGTTGTATGTGTGTGATGGTACTGTACATGCTTGTTGAGGCAAGTAGAGAATGCTCAGTTATGATAGAATGCAATGAAGAAAATCATACAGTGTCAGTGACTGGATCTCAACCTGCAATTACTGTATGACTCCAGTCATTTCTTCATTCCAACCTGAAAGACATAGTAAGACTCACTATCACTAATCATCATAACACATTCACAGCAAATAAAAAATAAATCCAATGAAAATACAGACTTTATTTTGGCACTTAAGAAGTGTTGTTCTTTCTAAAAGTTGACTAACTATTACACATTTGAACTGTGCATGCGGGACAGTATTTCCTGAGACTTTTTTACGGTGTGTATTATTGTTGGGAGCATACTGTAGTGTGTGGAAAGATGACAGTCGTTTTCAAGGTTCTTATTAAATATTTTTATTAATTATTTCTATCCATTTTTAACCAACATGTGGCTGTTTTAAGAAAGTGTGCAGCTTCTAAAGAGCAGAATGCCTAAGTAAGGACTTTTGTCTAAATCAAGATGTTCCAGCTGTCCAAAGGCATGCTGACAAAAACCAGCAGTCAGAGCATCCGGAGCATGCTGATGTCGCATAACTAATAGTTTATAAAGATTTGTGCTTGTACTGTATACTGTACAAATATGAACAGCATCCAAATATATTAAAACAGACCTACTCAATGTGCTTTTGAACGAGTGGTACAGTAGTAGAGGCTTAATGAATATGTGCATTTTTGTTATATTCTTCCAGTAATTAGTATTTTTAAGCATGTGTTAATGGTCAAGAGACTAATGTACTTGCCTTTGAGAAGTCAGTGAAGCACATGTTAAGGGGTTGAGTGACCTAAATACTGCAGGAAGTGCAACTTTCTTTCTCACTGTGGCTGTTGAAGTGAGGCCTTTACTTGATTGTGTAATGAGATGTGGATTCGTGCTGCGATGAAGAGCGAAATCAGTTAACTAGAGATGTAACAGACAAAAAAAAGGAGGCCTATAAATGTACCAGGAGTCATGTCACCTCCAGTGTACTTCAGTCCTTTACGATTTTAGTGAAAACATCATATTTAGGCAGATGACCTTATTTTTATTTATTTTTTATTTCAAAATACATCTAAGCATTTAAGGGCCCTAAAGGTGTTAACTTGATAGTCATGGGGTTTGAACCTTGGACGTTCCATGCCTTAACCAATGAGCTACCCCTATCACCATAGTAAGGAATGAGATAATCATAACGTTTTGCTGATTTGGTGTGTGTGCGTGTGTTTAAGGTCAGCACACAGGTTCCTGTTTTAAAGCCGTACTGGGTGGGCGCTGCGCTCAGGAGATGTATGGGCGCCACACTAAAGCGCAGTGCTGTTGTGACAGAGGCCGCTGCTGGGCACAAGGAACTGTGCCAGAGATATGTCCTAGCCGGAGATCTGGTAAGTTCTTCTCCCTAAAAGAATAGGAATTTTTGCAATCGCGGTCAAAGGACTTTAAATGTGCTGAATGTCCTGGATGGATGATCATGCTCATGTTTTGCAATGCGTAAGGTTCAAGGAAACTTTATTCCCAAAAGGGCAATTTGGTTCAAAGCCAAGCAGCAACATTTAACAGGGCAAGTAAATATGTTTAGAGTTCATAGCTTGTCATTAACCACACTAAGCAACAGGAATAAATGACCTTTTAATTTTATTTATTCTACATCGTTTTAGAATAAATCTGCACCCTGATGATAGTAGCCTAAATTCATACCACAAGGCATGGCTTGAATCAGCCAAAATATATCAAAGTTCATCACGGACCTGACCTTATACGAGTCATGAAGTTCATGCATTCAGTGATATCAGCAATTTTGCAGCACACCTTCACAATGGCCTGCAAACTATTTTTTAATGCAACAGACAGTAGCGCATCAGTAAGAACAGATTCAATAATATAAGATTAAAGCATTTCCATAAAAGTGGTATCAACATTAAATATTAACATTAAAACTATAAAGAATTCGTTATTGGTCACAGTCTTTATACTGCTGCACCAATTCCACAACCTGGTCGTCCATTAAAACAGAGGAAATGTTATTATTATAAACCAGTAAAATCACAGACTACTGTGTTAAGAGTTGTCACTACTGAGTAGGAACACAATAACAGTGTCATCTGTGAATTTAATAAAAATGTTATTGTTCTTTTCTTAGTAGTGACGACCTGGTCCCTCAGGTCTATGGACCTGCGGATGGAGTCCCTTCCTGTTTTAATTTTGTAATCCCTATTAAAAGGCAGTTATCACAGATGACCTTTTCCTGCTTAAATGTAAAAAAATAGCAACAGAAAAATGTAGGAAAACATGTGCAGATGCTTGATAAGGAGTATGTGATATATAAGAAAGTATAATAAGCATGTTAAAAACAAGTGCATACCTGTGTTTGTACTACCGTTAATCATAGCAACTGGATCTTTTTGTACGTCTCAGATGAATTCCACAGGATGTGCTTAGAAGGCGGATATCCAGATGTGGAACCTGGCATCAGAGAGGACAGAGTTCCTCAGCAGCCCCATGGACATGATGGCCAACCACTTTATCCAACGAATGGGAATGGTCCTATATACCCAGAGCTTCCACAGATCCCACATATCCAGCAGATCCCACATATCCAGCAGATCCCACATATCCCACATATCCCACAGATTCCACATATCCCGCAGATCCCACATATCCCGCAGATTCCACAAATCCCACAAATCCCTCATATTCCCATTAATGGACATGGCAATGGCAATGGACAAGGACCTGTAGGTGAGCGAAACACTGAAAACAAACGTGTAATATTTCAAGACCTTTGGAACATTATATTTTCATGATAATGTAAACATGTTGTACATACATTTTATTGACTTGTATTAATGTCTAAAAACTTGGTTAAAAGGCTTCACACAAAGATATGCTAACAGGATGTTTGTTTGTTTTTCAGTTAGTTTAAATCAGACAACAAACAAATGCTTGCTGATGCCTAATTTGTGCCTTAATGGTCGCTGTATACCAGTGGGGTTTGGTCACCGCTGTGAGTGTAACACCGGTTACCAACTGGACAGTCAATTGGAGTGCTCAGGTAACCCCAGATCAGCTGGTAGACGAAAGGGGCCTTTCCCAAATTCCCACATTGTTTGTGTCATAAATTGAAATTTGTATTTTTTCTTTGTCTGCCGATCCTCTGATATCACATGCCTCAATCTTATTGGCTGCACATTAGCCCATTAAACGTTATGATAAACTCACAAATGTACTTTCGCATCCACTATAAAATGTGACAAACTCTAAGCTTTAAGACAAACTGTCACGAACTGTCTACTTGAATTTGTTAAAGCTTGCGATGTTGATTTGGTCATGGACCCTGTAAAATTTAATTCATAACCTGCCAGCTCACCTGTTACCCCTTCTAAAATATATTACGCAAGGCTATAATTTTGTATTTGTTGTGTCCTATGATTGTACCAGTTTGTGATCAAATGTAATTTTTTTTTTAGACAAAAGAAAAAACAATTTAAACCAAGTTGATTACAGCACAGCTACATTTGTAGATAATTGAAGTATTTAATTGCATCCGCCATATGTTTTGTGTGTTTTGTGTGTGTGCTATAGATATAGATGAATGTGTATCTGAACCATGTACCAACGGAGACTGTGTGAACACTGCTGGTTCTTACTACTGCAAGTGTCATACAGGATTTCACAGGCCCCCAGGCAAACAGGCCTGCTTCGGTGAGTCCTAGATAATGCAGATTTAACTGCGAACAATTACAAGACCTTTAATATAACGGGTTTTAATAATATTCCACATCTGAAAATAAAATTAATTAACTATAGGTCACATACCAGGAAGCCAAGTTTGACTTAGTGTGAGAAACGCTTGAGTTTTTATTCCATAGTGAACTTAAATAAACTGAAATGAAAACAGATCAATTGAAGATTTGCTTAGTATAATGAATATGGGACCTTAAAGTAACTTTAAAAAAAATCAATTGTGCAAAAGTGTTTCATACCCATCCTCTTAGCACATGTGTGCTCCCCAAACAGACATTGACGAGTGCTTGCATAACGGAGTGCTTTGTCAGAACGGCCGCTGTCTGAACATGGCGGGTAGCTTCCGGTGCATCTGCAACGCAGGCTTCCAGCTTACCCCGGATGGCAGAAACTGTATGGGTAAGACCTCATCTCTAAAGTATGTTCACACGAGGGTCTGCAGTGTGTTAGACTGTGGAATGAAAATCCTCTTACATTCTAGCTTTTATATATTTTTTTATTAATTGTTTTAATCAGCGCTGATTCTTTGATACAGATATCACTGAACGTATATGACTGCTTCCTCTGGTCTTCATATACCCTATGGAGCGCAGATGTTGGATAACATTCCTCATCTACTTATATATATAAAAAATTACTTACCATGCAACATTTTTTATGTCTTTTTTCTTACAGACCATGATGAATGTTCCATAACAAACATGTGTTTGAACGGCATGTGCATCAATGAAGATGGTAGCTTTAAATGTGTGTGCAAACCTGGTTTTACACTCGCCTCTAGCGGTCGCTACTGCAAGGGTATGTATTGTTGTCAGTTGTACATCTGTAACATACTTTCATGTACCTTTTAACTTACAGCAGGTATAAAATACTGATAACCAGGGTGGAAAAGTTCTAGCGTTAAAATATTGCTGAAGTCATTGCATATGTTTGTTTTTGAGAACGTATGCATGTTTTGAATGTGTGTGTTTATTCTCACAGATATTGATGAGTGCTTGGCCCCTGGTATCTGCATAAATGGGCGGTGTCTGAACACAGAGGGTTCTTACAGGTGTGAGTGTTTGGGAGGACTGGCTGTTGGGCCGGATGGACGCTCCTGTGTGGGTAAGAACAAATAAAAACACACTGATACACACACAAACACTCATGTAAGTGTAAACTACAGAGGCATATTATTAACCCTTGGTGCATGTTACAGTGCTTGATTAATTAGTTTATGCTTCTGTGAGTTATGTGGCATAGAAGATATTTGTGTGTCAAATGAAAATAGTAATTCATCCAAATTTACCATCAGATACAACCGCAACAACAGACTTGTTCGAACTCACAGCTATACAACTCCTGGTTCTTATAAAGACGATGACGCTACAGGGGCTCAGCTTAAACTGGGACTTCTGATGCAACTTCTCGTAAATAAAGGTGTAAAAGTAAATGACATTTACAGTACAGAAGACTTGGCACAGTATGGTGCTTAGTAAAACATTTGAATAGTGCAAACATTTTGGAGAAGGCTGCATGTTGCATGAATGATGATCTCGGCCGAGCCCACTGCAGTTGTTCCCGTGAATATTCAGCAAAGAAATACCTGAACCTTGAAAATTGATGGATAAATTGTCGGCAATTTGTGGGAACAGCTCAATCACAATCATTCACAAAAACCACTTGCACATTACAGGAACTCGGATGAAAGTTATAGCCACATTACAGTATAGTTCTGACCTCACTCCAAGCCATTTCCACATGTTTTGCCCATTAAAGGACTTCCTGCAAGCGCAGTGTCCTAGAATTGAAGCAGGCAGTCTGATCATGGCTCCAGCGTACTGAGAAATCTGGTAATGGTGGTAATGTCATGGGAAGTTTTTCCCTCTCCCACTAGTTAACTTCCAATTAACCAATAGTTGATTTTAAAATAACATTAAAAGAAACTGAACAACTGTAAAACAAATGAGTCTGAAGTCTTATGATCTGAAAGCTTATAGTGAGATACACTGAGATAAGTGCACTAGTGTAGCAGAGGATAATATAGGGTAATAAATTTAGTTTTAACTCTCATAACTGTGTTTTGTTATTCTGTACAATCAAAAGTCCTGGTTTGACTTGACTAACACCCCTTTTTTAACACACCAAAAACATATACACACAGTAACTCACTGTCGATAACTGAAGGCCATTTTTTCACTCTCAACAAATGGCGGGTTGTCAACAATCTGTTTGAAATTTAGTCTGAAAACTGAGCCAAGCTCTTTTATTGTCTAACTGCTTGTGTAGCCTTTTACTGTATGACTCACTTGTTCTCGCTCTCTATTTCTCTCTCTTTCTCTTACTGTCTCGTAATAGGAAGACATTCTTAGAATCAGGGAAACATCTTACTTCAATTACCGTATTACCAGATCGGTTAATTAATTATGGTCATTAGACCCAATGATGGGTATAATGGGTTCAGACCATTATTAGTTACCATAACTGTTAACTGATGTTTTAGTGTCTGCCATGTTTTAATTTTATTGCAGGTGTATGCAAAGTGTTACTGCTTTTATCTGTGTATATGAATTGTATAATGGGAATTGCAGTGTGAAATTGTGCAGTGTTTTCCTGAACTAACTACAGACTCTTAAAACCCCTCATTATACTCACTAAAGCACTGTAAAGACACTGAAACAATGACATGTTACATATGCTGAAACCTTTATAGATCTCACTACTGCTTTATTAATCAAAATTGCTGTACTCATCACTTTGTCCCATCCTTTTATATCCAGATACACACATGCGCAGTACCTGCTATGGAGCTATTAAAAAAGGTGTGTGTGTTCAACCTTTCCATGGAGCAGTAACCAAATCAGTGTGCTGCTGTGCTAGCACAGACTACAGCTTTGGGGAGCCCTGCCAACCGTGTCCAGCCCTAAACTCAGGTAGTTTTTTAAAACAGACACAGAGTTTATTAGTGTTTTTTTTACTCACGTAATGGTATTAGTCTGTTTTCTATTTAGTGAGATTATGCTGCTTAAAAAATTGCCTGGAGTTAACAATTTGTCAGAGCTTGAGTCATCCAGATTATCTCTCCTGTGCTGATTATGTCTGTATCTCAGTGTGGTGAAATAAGCAAAGTTAAAAAAAACTGTCAATATAGTTTGTACAGTAACTTGAAATACAAACGTATGCATGATGGTATTCATGCGTACATTTTACAGCTGTCTTACAGTACGCATCACTTTATGTATTATTTTGACAGATCAGTAACGTACAGTATATTTTTCACCAGCAGCAGCTCCTCAGCTCTCACACACAAGACCATTTTTCTCTTGGCTGTAGGCTTAATTGGCTTTCTTTGTCTAGCTTAATCTTTTTAATCCAATTACATGAATTTATATTTTGTTATTAATGGCTATTTTATGCAATCAAGGAGTTAATGTTTAGCTGTTTTCATTTTAATACATACAAACATAATGTATATCTATGAAGGCAGCTAAGCTGAGACTAAGACAGCTAAGACCATAGTGCTTTTTATATGGTACTAGTATTAATACTAAAAAAATTTTATTTTGAAAGTATCACTTTACTTCCAAAGCATATATTTTATATCTGTTGCTATTTGTAACCTTTTTTATCAGCACTGATTGGTTCAATTCAATTCAATTTAATTCAGTTTTATTTGTATAGCGCTTTTAGCAATTGTCATTGCCTCAAAGCAGCTTTACACAATCAAAAGAATTATTTAAGTTT
>JAQMYK010000009.1:16838083-16893882 GCA_030014345.1 Clarias buthupogon
AAACTACCCGCCAAAGTGGCTATTGAGACTAAAGTTATTACCCGCCACAGCCGAATTTTACCCGCATTTGGCGGGTGCGCGGGTGCCTAATTTTTTTGGGCTGTAGAACGAATAATTTGAGTTTCCATTATTTCCTATGGGAAAATGAAATTTGGTTTACGAGTGTTTTGGAATACGAGCCCACTTCCGGAATGAATTATGCTCTAATCCGAGGTTCCACTGTACTTGTTGTCAAGATGTAAAAAAGATATTTATATTTCATATTTTAAGAACTATTAATATCAAAATTCCACTATGTTGAATGTTTTCAGAGGCCACTACATGTATTAGTTGATTTTCTAAATTAAGCTGACTAAATAATTAAGTTCCATTTTCTTCTCTACATAGACATTCGCTCAGAACTTTGCTACCTGACCTATGATGAGGACATGTGCGGTCAGTCAGTGTCTGGAAGATTCAGGATGGATGTATGCTGCTGCACAGTTGGAGCGGCTTGGGGGAAGGAGTGTGAGGCATGCCCGGAGCCTGGCACACGCCAGTATGAAACGTTGTGTCCCAGAGGACCTGGTTTTGGAAATCGTGGGGACATAATTACAGGCAGACCTACGTATAAAGGTAGTGTTACAGTCACTTCCGAAACTACATTTTTCTAGACCCTTTTTAAGTTTTCCACATTTTGTTGTTTCACACTCATCTTAAAATTAATTCAAATCTTTTTTCCCTCATCATTCTACACACAATTATCCAATTAACAAAGACTGAAATATCCCATTTACATACAATAAGTATTCAGACCCATCACTTACTGTAGTACTTGGTCAAAGCACCTTTGGCAGCCTGAGATCTGATTGTGAATGAAGTTTCTTTTGTTCTCCTTGGCAGAATAATTCAAGATCAACCAGGTTGAAAGGGCAGGGTCAGTACACAGCCATTTTTAGGATGCTGTAGGCTACGGGGGACTTTCACACAGTTCTAAATAAAAAACTTTAAGTCATGGTCTTGTTAAACTGTAAACCTTCATCCCAGTAAGAGATCCTGGGCACTCTGGAAAAGGTTTTTCAAGGGAACTCAGAGTATAATTTCTAGTGACCCTTAAGTTCTTGGTTACTTCTCTGACCGACGCTTTTTATCCCAGTTTACTCGGGTTAGTTGTTTGGGCGGACAGATCTGTGTAGACTCTTGGTTGTTTCAAATCTTTTCCATTTGAGAATGATGAAGGCTCTTGTGCTCTTGGGTGCTTTCACTGCCCTAGAAAGTCTTTTTTTTATCCTTTTGCCCCGATTGTGTCTTGACACAGTCCTGTCTTGTGGGTCTACAGATAATTCTTGCGACCTCGTGAATTTTTCACCCAAATGTGCACATACCATATACTGTAAGACTGTATATAGACAGGTGTGTGCCTTTCCTAATTATGTCCAATGAATGCATTTAGGCACAGGTGGAATCAAGATGTAGAAGCATCTCAAAGACTATTGATAGGAGTAGGATGCACCAAAACTCAATTGCAAGTGTCATAACAAAGGGTCTGAATACTTATGTAATGTAATGTATATGTAATTTCATTAAAAAAATATATTAATTAAACAAAAACACTCTAAACACCTGCTTTTACTTTGTAATTGTGGAGGACTGTTTGTGAAATGATGAGGAAAAAATAGGAGTTTGGATTTGGATTTTGTGTTGAAATAAGGAGCAGCCCAAGTCAGTCAGAGGCACCTCTACAGTATGTGTAACAGTAGTTTAAATACACAGTAATCTGTGTATGATGTTATATACTGTAAACCCTCTGTTGTAATAGTTAGAATAAGGTTACTACGTGTGAATTCTGTTGTTATATTCTGTCCATAATTTTATCTTTCGCAGACATCAACGAATGTAAAGTCTTCTCGAGTATTTGTACACACGGAACATGCCGGAACACAATCGGGAGCTTTAGGTGTCGCTGTAATAGCGGGTTTACTCTGGATATGGATGGACGGAACTGCACAGGTACCTGCTAGGAATGAAGAACAGATTCCAGATTTTATACCTTTTATGAGAAAAATTAACCTGTAAGACAATAAATTCTATAAACAGATTGAACATGAACAGATGTAATCAGTGATAATTGCTGCATGGGCACAAAGGGTCACTAAATAGTTTTATCATAATATTGTTCCAAAATAAATAAATAAATAGAAATTTGTAAATTTGTAAAGTCAAATTTCCTTGACTTTATGGAGATGTGAGTAATCCTGGTGATTACTGTAAATGTGTTAACTGTTACTGTTAAACTTTCAGCACTTAATTAAGCACCTTGACTGCTGCCATGTTGGCCAATGTGTGTGTCTTGTGTTTTGTGTGAGAATAGATATTGAGGAGTGTCAGATCTCCCCTGACTTGTGTGGACACGGGACGTGTGTGAACACGCCAGGCAGTTTTGAGTGTGACTGCTTGCCAGGTTATGAGAGCGGCTTCATGATGATGAAGAACTGCATGGGTGAGCAGCATAGAGTACTGTAGTTTACACTCACTGATGAAGTAAACAGTTTTTCATGTGTGGATCGCTGTTACACAGTAGGCTGTGTCTCAACAGCGTTTATTGTATTACACTGTATGGCAAGTAAAAATTCATTCAATCCTGCTGTTTGTGCAACAGATATTGACGAGTGTGAACGGAATCCTGCACTATGTCGCGGAGGCACCTGTGTGAACACCGAAGGAAGTTACGATTGTGTGTGTCCACCAGGTCATCAGTTATCTGAGGATGGGGAGGCTTGTGAAGGTGCGAACTCAACAAACACACAGTATGAATGTGTCAGGCACTTTAATCTGACCTATGAACAACATAGTAAGACCGTCTTCAATTGTGAAATGCACAAAACACATGTTTTTGTGAGGTTTCTTACTAATTTATTTTCAGTGCATTTTAATGTATATTCAATTCAGTTTGATTTTATTTATATAGCGCTTTTAACAATGGTCATTATCTCAAAGCAGCTTCACAAAATGATAAGAAAATTAAGGTTTGTCACAAATATATATGTGTGTCTTTGTGTGCGGTGCATGTATGTTCCAGATGTTAACGAGTGTGAATTAAGTGCCACTCTTTGTCCCAATGGGGAGTGTATGAATGTGGCTGGCACTTACCACTGCTCTTGTTTTTCTGGAT
Organism: Clarias buthupogon; assembly: GCA_030014345.1. Lineage (NCBI taxonomy): Eukaryota > Metazoa > Chordata > Actinopteri > Siluriformes > Clariidae > Clarias > Clarias buthupogon. Next base: position 16,841,235 of record JAQMYK010000009.1, read on the forward strand.
ACCAGCCGATTCCAGACAGAAAGGGGTGCACAGGTAAGGTTTCTACATTAAAGCAAAAAGCTGTTAAAGTATTAAGATTACTAAATAAAAAAATTGTAAATGCTGTAAAGTAAAGATGCCTTTAAAAATAATGTAATTAAATACACATATATAAACATACAATATAAAGAGCAGCGACAATAAGTAACTCAAGTTTAAAATCCACATTTGGTGTAATCACCCTTTGCATTTTAAAAATCACTAGTATTTTCAGGATATTTGCCGTTGTTTATAATGTTTACAAGTTTATAAATTATACATCATTTAGTTCTGACCGAACAATCTGATTGGACGAGAAGCATTCCACGATGGGTGATAATCGATGTTAACAGCACTGGGACGTTTAACTATATGTAACACTCCGCATCACAGGTGTACAAATTTAGCAGAGGTGGAAAGAGTAATAAAATTTTGTACTCAAGTAGAAGTACTGTTATTTCAGTGAAATTTTACCAGTCTAAAAATCTACTCAAGTTAAAGTTAAAAATAGCTCATTAAAATTTACTTTTACTCAGTAAAAGTTACCGAGTTACTTTTTTTAACAGCAGGGGTGGGGTTGGGGATTCTAGTGTAGTTCAAAAAAGACAAGCGGATATAAATCTCAAACTAGTTGTTTTTAATTGAAGGAACACCTTTGCATAAAAAAGCTGCTGCCTTTCTTGTGCTTGAAATTAAAGTGGTCACTTAAATATGACCAGGGGTTTGCTTCATTAGAATTTGATGCCATTTCGCTTTCAGCTGTGTCTGCATCACTGGCATCTGCTTTGAATTTAGCGCATTTGTTCTCCCCGCCCATCAATCAATCAGTGCAGTGGTTTCCTGGGTGCAATTTTTTTCCCTCCCCATTTCATTATTTTTATTATTTTTTTATTTATTTGTTTTTTACTCAGTAATGAATATGATTTAAAATGTAGCAAAGTACAATACTTCATACAAAACATACTTAAGTAAAAGTAAAATTACAGATTTTAGAAACTACTTTAAAAAGTAGAAGTACACGAAAAAACTACTCAATTACAGTAACGCGAGTAAATGTAATCTGTTACCTTCCACCTCTGCTAATTATCCAGCATGGGTGAAAATATGTCGGTATGTTCCTCAGTACTGGAATAAATGGAGAGCAGCTGCCTGCCAAAACCCACATTCAAAACCAGTCACAGAAGCACTTTTCCATGTTCGGTTATTTACAGCTACAAAGCTAACCGGCTTCTAAAACTGAATCCTAAATCCCTCTCTAACCCCTGATCACTACTTGGGACAAGGGATTGTATACCCTACATACAGTAGTGCACTATTATAACTTTCTATTTGACTCGTGAGATTCATTTCCAGAACTCAGAAGTTTAGCTGACATTCTAAAGCGTAATAGGTAGAAATAAAAAGTAAATTAAATTTTTGTTTCTCAGGACTGTCCACCACCTCTATGGTTTATTCTTCTCACTCGTTGGCAACATAGTACTGATAAGAATTGCATTTCAACTGCTTGTCCAATTTCTGAAAGTTTTTCTCTGTGTTATCTGCATTGTGTTGCAGACATCGATGAATGCACCATTGAGAATGGAGGCTGTGACTTTCACTGCACTAACTCAGAGGGCAGCTACACCTGCAGCTGTGGTCAGGGATATGTCCTAATGCCAGATCACAGAACCTGTACAGGTAAGGAGATAATCACATGGAGGAGTCTGTTACACAGACCAGTTGTTATCATTGTGTCATGTTAACAAAAAAAAATCAACATTTAAAAACTTTTCAAGAGCAATGAAATCACATACAGTACGTATGATCATGAACGCTGGCAGACTCACATCACAACCAGTAAGGCAGTTTATTTCTGTAGTCCCTTCATTTCCACTGAGTCTGCTTTCTGAGTAAGTCAGCATGAAATATAGGGGTAATAACTGGCAGGATTCAAAGCATGAGTCACAGGAGGGGAAGGAATGCAAAGGTTGAAATAGGTGCATTCATAAATATGGTCAGTTGAAACAGACGCATACACATAGCACTAGTGGAAAGGTGAAGAACCGCTTACCAGCTGCTGCTCTCTGTTAATGTGTTCTTCCAGATGTGGATGAATGTGAAGAAGAGCCTGATATATGTGATGGTGGTCAGTGCGCTAATGTTCCTGGAGAGTACCACTGTGATTGTTTTGATGGATATGTGTCTTCCATGATTACAAAAACTTGTATAGGTAAGTAGATTTGTTACCATTTGTTGATTTTTTTATATATATTTTGATGTTTATATTTAATGAATGAATAAACAAAAGATTCATTAATCAATTACATTTTCAAAGTTATTAAAGAAAGAGGAACAGTAACTTTCTTAATATGGCAATCTGTTTATTTTCAGTCCTGTTACTTGTTCCTGGTTACCAGATAGACTAAAACTCTGGATATTACCCACACACGCATTACAATGACATTCTTTTTACATGCTCCGAATGTTTTTGAACTTCTAAATGGCGTTCTACTGCCATTTACTGTACATTCCTGTTTCCATTTTTGAGCATCTGTCTGCCATGTTTAGCCAGGGCTTCATTTTTTTTTTTTGCTAAGTGTCTTGACATGGAGTTTGGAGAAGGATCACTGCATGCTTGTGTGCTATCTCCAGATGTGGACGAGTGTGAGCTCAATGCCAACATCTGCGTGTTTGGAGAGTGCGAGAACACCAAGGGCTCCTTTATCTGCCACTGTGACGTTGGCTACTCTGTGAAGAAGGGTTCCTCAGGCTGCACAGGTGAGACGACCCTGTGAGAAACAATAATAATTTTATTATTATAATTTATTATCATTTATATAATTATTTTATTTTAGGAGATGACCATACCTGGAAATAGGTTACATGTAAGAAGCAATAATGTCACTAGTACATGAAATAGGAATCACTGATACAATGTGTTCTTTAAATAGATGTTGATGAATGTAGGATCAATGCCCACAACTGTGCCATACACGCCACCTGTGTCAACACGCCTGGAAGCTTCCAGTGCTCCTGCAAAGAGGGATGGGTAGGCAATGGAGTTACATGTGTTGGTAGGTATCATGCCCATCACCTCTGTTTGAGAATGTAGAGAGAAGGAGAATCTCAGTAACTCAACAATCTTTACATTAAAGATAAATTATGTACAAATTATGACCAGTTGTAAGTTGCAATGTGGCATAGTGGATAGTACCGTTATCATGGACCTCCAGGGTTAGTTGTTTGAATTGGGCCTTTGGTCTCTGGGCCAGGGGGCAACACACACACATTCAAACAACACACACACTGCTTGATTTGTTTCCTTGCACAGTCCAAAGATACAGTATGTGGCATAGACTGATTGTTGCCATGGAGTGTGTGTGCTTGTTTAGTGTAATGTGTTGGCACCCATGACCTTACATAGGATTTTCACACATTACTGCAGGCGTGTAATCCACCTCCTTTCATATTTTTGGCTTGTTTCAGATGTGGATGAATGCACAAATCAGACCCACATATGCAGTCCTGATGCTAAGTGTATAAACACACCTGGCTCTTACCGCTGTGCCTGCTCAGAGGGCTTTACAGGAGATGGCATTACCTGCCTAGGTAAGAGTACACAAGAAGACCACATAGAGTGTCGGGAAAAGGTGTAGAACTTAAAACTGTGTTAACATAACAGATAACAATCATTATGTAATCTAAAGTAAATTTTTACTTTGTGATTATAATTAAGATAATTACGATTTAGTATAAATACAGTGGAGGGAATAAACTTGAATCTGGTCTTTTTTTCTTTTTTTGTCATGCAGATGTAGATGAGTGCACTGAGAATGCTGAGCTGTGTGAGAACGGCCAGTGTCTAAACATCCCAGGAGACTATCGCTGCGACTGTGAGATGGGCTTCTCTTCAACCCCTGACAGCAAAGCTTGCCACGGTAGCGCATTCTACACACACATGCCAGATTCATGACTTTATTCTATCATTTGCCTCCATTCTAGGTGGTGGATATATCTGATCTCACATTCTGTTCAATGTTTACTAAGTCCTGTGAGCTGAAATATGTCTATGCTTAAATTAGTTGAAACACTAAACAAGCAGGTTTAAAATAATTGAATAAACTGCAACTACTGAGGGCATTAGAAGATTACACAGATGAAATACTCTGTCATGCTTTGTACTGTACTGTAGATATCGACGAGTGCTCCTTTCAACAACTCTGTGTGTTTGGTGCGTGTAAAAACCTCCCTGGCACGTTCCGCTGTATCTGTGATGAAGGCTATGAGTTAGACCGGTCAGGGGGCAACTGCACAGGTACACGTCACTTCAGCACACTGCTTTCATGTATCTTTGAATTATTTCTCTATCCTGTGTGATCTTTAACTTTGTGTTTCTGAATACAGATGTTGATGAATGCTTGGACCCTATAAACTGCGTGAATGGACACTGTGTGAACACACCAGGCTCTTATGAATGTAACTGCCCTACAGATTATGAACTTAACCCAACTGGAGTCGGTTGTGTTGGTGTGTATGACTATTGCTTCTGTTATCATTACTGATGGCAATGATATTTTTTTTATATTGTAAAGAAATCTGTGCCTGGTGTTTTAGCATTAATATCCTCTTTTTAATTTTGTTCCATTATTAGATCCACGTGTAGGGACCTGTTTCCTGGAGGTAGTGAAGCGTGGGCGTGCCGGCCTGTCCTGCAGTGTGGAGGTGGGCGTTGGGGTCAGCCGCTCATCCTGCTGCTGCTCCCTGGGCCGAGCCTGGGGAAACCCCTGTGAATCCTGCCCTCCTGTTAACTCCTGTGAGCATGCATATGTTATTTTATTAAGTATATTATGATTAATGATAAGTGACCTCTTTCTTAACCACTGTGTCCTTGTGTCTTTAGCGGACTATAACACGTTGTGTCCCGGTGGAGAAGGATTCAGGCCCAACCTAATTACTATTATCTTGGAGGGTAATTTTACAGATTATACAACAGAAACAGAATTTACGTTGTTTATTTTAAGTAATATATGTCATATCGGCTGGTTATATACAGTAGTTCTTCAATGAAAATGGCACATGTTTTGTTTAATTTTATAAAAAACAATCATTTGGGATTTGTTGTTTTAGCTTAAATATCGGGTTGATCTGCCACAGCTTTAGTGAACATTTGTGTTTCACATTTGTAAAATTTCTTGTTTTAATGAACATTTTATAATTATGCTAGACATGCTGTGCAAACTAATACCACTACTACTTGTAATAATAATAATAATAATAATAATAATAATAACAATAATAATAGGATATTTTTATATTATATTATTATTGTTGTTGTTGTTATTATTATTATTACCATTATTTATCATCATTTATCAGTGTTCTTTTGGTGTCATGTTTCTGATTTAAGAATGTTGAGTTGTTTCTTTTCAGACATAGATGAGTGTCAGGAGCTTCCTGGTTTATGTCAAGGTGGAAACTGTATCAACACCTTCGGCAGTTTTCAGTGTGACTGTCCAAATGGCTACTACCTCAACGCAGACAGTCGTATTTGTGAGGGTACGTACGCTGTGTTAATGAGTATATTACTGTTTTTGTAATAAAATTTTCCCAAGCAGATGATTTGTGATAATTTTTAATTCCCAGATTAAACATTATTACTCAAGAAACTCAAGATAAAAGGATAAGTTTACAAATTTAAGTGTAGCAATAAGTCTGTGTTGACTGCATCCTAGTGTTTAAGACTGATCTAGTTTTAAAATATAATACAACCTAACTTACGTAGCTTACACTTATTTATTTGAGGATGTCCTTATATGTACATTCCATTCCATTAAATGTGCATGTGTTTACCTTACATGCTCATATCTTTTATTTCTTTTTTTATTTATTAATTGTTTATGCTTGCAATGCATCCAGCCTGAATTTATATAATCTTGAAAAGAAACTAACTGTCTCGTTTTTTAGTTCACCATTAAAGAATGTATTAATCCATAGAAGGTGTGATGGATTCATACAGTTAATACACTGATCATATTTATCTGTCTGCAGATATTGATGAGTGTTTGTCGAACCCTGTGATATGTGGTCCAGGCACCTGCTATAACACGCTGGGCAATTACACCTGCGTGTGTCCTCAGGATTACATGCAGGTCAATGGAGGCAATAAGTGCATGGGTGTGTATAACAATTATTAGATGTATTTTTCTGTACGTTTGATTTTGCTTTCATTACATTTTTTTCATGCTTTATTTTAGTCACAGCTTCATGAGACTGAACTTGTTGTATGTTTTTTTTTTTTAGACATGAGGAAAGGCCTTTGCTTTCGAAACTATAATGGCACCACATGTGAAAATGAGCTGGCCTTCAACATTACACACCGCCTCTGTTGTTGTGGCTACAACATGGGTAAAGCCTGGAGCAAACCCTGTCAGGCATGTCCCGTACCAGGCACTGGTCAGTCTGCTAAACACACACTAAGAGTGGCAGACGTCTTAATAAGGTGCATGCACAAGATTGAAACTCATCTCTCTGTTTCTTACTTTAGAGGGGTTTCACGCTCTTTGTGGAAATATTGCACCAGGGTTTGAAATTAGCTTTGAGACAGGAAAACCAGTGGGTAAGGCTTTTGTTGTTTTATTATATTTTATATTAAAGCAACGTTTGTGGTTTGCAGGAATGTACAGTATAAGAACTGACTGTTTGCTAGTAACTGATTGTTTAATGTTCAGATATTGATGAGTGTCGGGAGATTCCAGGTATCTGTGCCAATGGCGTATGCATCAACCATATCGGAAGTTTTCACTGTGAATGTCCAAGAGGATTCAGCTACAATGATTTGTTACTTATATGTGAAGGTTTGTAAACCCTTAACATCTGTTTAAACACCTACAATCAAAACAAATCTAATAACTTATGTTGTTTTGGAATGCTGTCGTTTGTACATTCTCATTATAAACTTAATGGACCATTAGAAATATTTGTAGCTTTACAGATCATCCACTGATCACGAGCTTGTATTTGAGTTTGAATGGCACAGTCATTCGTAGCTACTGTACGAGTCCGAGAAAGGAAAAATTGAAAAATCTCTGAGCTGTGGCACACTCTCTCCTCAGAAACACTAGCCGATCATAAACAAGTATGAACTCATGTAGCTAAATTGTTGGCTAAGGTTTGTCTCCAGTGGTGTCACCCAGGATAATACTTTCATCCACACACAAGTTACAATCAAACTGCCTATATAATGACCGCATAACATTTCTAACAGTGCGTAGGTACAATATCACTAACCCCTTTTTGATCTGGTCAGTATGGAACCAAGTCATTTCCAGATGACCAGTGGTGCACTTTGTGTCTTGACGGGCTCTTTGTGTTTATATTGCTTGTTGCATAGGTTTTATCCAACCATGTAATGGCTGAATAAAAAGTCATTGCAGTGACACAGCTGTAATGTTTGAAATGTGATTTAATGTAATGTTTTTTTTTCTTTCGTTCGACCTTTCTTTCTTTCTTTCTTTCTCTCTCTGTTTCTATCTGTCTGTCCGTCTTTCTTTCTGTTTTTCTTTTTACTGGTGCACTGGCTGCTGCTTGTTTCACCCCTTCTCCAAATATTTGCTCACAGTCTGTTTGTGTCCAAGCCAGTCTCCTGACTCGGTCAGCTCTACTTCCATCTCCAGACGATATTTAATTTTCGCTTACAGGGCCTCAACCTAATATCCTTTCCTGTCCAGTCATCTCGCAGATCTCACAATGTTGTTGGCCTTTGCCCTGGAGAATGTGATCAATTTCCTCTTTTAAAGTGTCTCCAAGCTGTGTGCGGCTGCCATGGGTTAGGTCTTAAAAAAGGCGCATGCATGCACTATATAAATCCAAACAGTTACCATGCTATAGTAGAAAATGAGCTGAATCCAGCGTGGGCTCTGAAAACAACCGTCTTTAATGCAGTAACCATGCTGATAATGGAAATGCTGATAATTGTTGCTGGACATTGAATTGGATGTCCCATTGTTTTTTCCCCAGTCACCACAGTGTGTGTGTATGTGTGTGTGTGTGTGTGTGTGTGTGTGTGTGTGTGTGTGCGCGCTTTAGACAACGATGAGTGCAGTGGTTCAGAGATCTTGTGCCAGAGGAATGCAGACTGTATTAATAGCCCTGGCAGCTATCGCTGTGAGTGCTCTGACGGCTTCAAGCTCTCACCTGTTGGAGCCTGTATAGGTGAGATGACTTCATGTCTAATGGTCAGCAAGCAAATGCTGTTTTATATACAATATTCAGACATAACGTATGTCAAATTAGGCATAAATTGAAAACGTCCTGAAGTGGTACCAGAAACTATATTTCATGAGCTTATTAAAATGATATTTCATGGAAAAATATATTATTTTTGTAAACTTGAGCTGTTTTAATCAACAAAAAAAAGATATGTTATTAGAACTTTTCAAATTAGATTTATATTTATGTTTTCTTAAATACTGTATAACATGTCACATTTAAACTAAACACCGTAAACTAAAATGTGGGATAAGTACATGTGAGCAGTAGTCATTTGTCTAAACTGCCACTGCTATTATATCAACACCTTATTTTGCCAATTTATTCTTTACTGATGTTTGTCTTCCTTTCTCTTCTGTTATACTTGTGCACACAAATACTCACGGCAGACCGGAATGAGTGTTTAGAAACCCCCAACCTTTGCAGTCATGGCAAGTGTGTGGACATCCAAGGTGGCTACATGTGCACATGCCATCCTGGCTTCATGGCCACCCCCAGTGGCAAGATGTGCATGGGTAAAGTGAACTCACAGCTACAAGACATATTTATAGTACCGCAGTAACTATGCTAACCACCGTAACCATGCAACACTGAAATAGAGAATTATACAGTGTCCACCAAAATGCTTTATAGATAAAACAGATGTCCCCAAGTTTTACTTTGTACTGAATTAGCCTCTGTATGTCAAAGTACAGTCATGTTCAAAAATGAATACCCCCATCTTTTAATTCAATGTTTTTTTGTGTGTGTGTGTGTGTGTGTGTGCAAAAATTTAATAAAAATCAGCTGAATGTAGTGGGTTTATGTACAGTATTGGGCAAACCGATCTCAGATGATCAACAATATATAACTTTTCACAATTTCACAATGCAATTATTTATTTAGCAAATTGAAAAAAAAAACATGTGGACAATACTAAGTACCTTCTTCCTGACTCCACAGGATTTAAGAGAGTAAGTTGCAGCCAGGTTTTGTTAATCATAAGCCCTTGATTAATTTATCATCAGCAGGTGTCCAGACCTCTATAAAAGCAGCAGCAGATGTTTGCTGGTCTGGAGCATTCAGGTGTGTGCTAACACAGTGACAAGAGGGAAAGACATACAGTAAGCAATGGTCTTGGAGAAGCAGTTTTTGCTGCACATTAATCTAGAAAGGGTTATAAAGCCATTTAACAATATAAAGTTAAAGATTATTCAGTGTAAATTATTCAAGACAGGTGCCAATCTTTCCAGGAGTGAACGTCCAAGCACACTTAAAAAAAAAAAACAAGAGCTATGTACATCTCAGACCCTACAGGCCTTAATGAGCTTGCTAAATTTTAAAGTCCATAACCTCAACCTGATTGAAATGTTGTGGTGGAACCTTAAGAGAGTTGTACATAGGCAAATGCCCAAAAACATCAATGAAATGAAATATGCTGTAAAGAAGAATTGGCCAAGATTTTTTCACAACAGTGTGAGAGACTGATAAAATCATACACCAAACGATTACTTCTCATTATTGCTGCTTAAGATGAATCTACAAGCTATTACATCATTGGGGTACTTATTATTGCCCAGGTTTTTTTTTCTTTTTGGCTTAATTTTTTTAAGTACGTAATGGAGTTGTTAAAAGTTATATATCTTTATATGTTTGCCTAATACTATGGCCTAAAACTATGCATTAATAACAATTATCATGTTTTACACCAAAAATATAGAATTGAAAGATGGGTAGTAACTTTCAAAAATGACTTTACTCATCTATCACTGTTAGATTTGAGTTTATCTGTCCATTTATATGACTAGTAATTGTTAATCTTCAAACATTATAATTAAAAGGTTTGTGTTCAGGTTTTATTTTAGCATTGGATTTTTTTTGGATTTCTTTGGGAAATTTATTTCCTTCTGCAGACATTGACGAATGTGTGCATCAGCCATGTAGGAATGGAACATGTAAGAATACTGTAGGATCCTACAACTGCCTCTGTAACCCTGGATTTGAGCTCACACTAAATAACCAATGTACAGGTAAGTGTTTAAAGTATTTCTCAAAATACAGTACTGTGCAAAAGTCTGGGGCCGCCTCACATTTTTCACATTTTGCTTACAAAGAGACAGATTTTCTTGTATTCTTTGAGGAATAATTCTCCAGGCTTCTTGAAGGATTTTTTTGGCTCTTATTTTCAGTTCAGTCCCTGAACCTGACCAGTTTCAGCGGAATGTTTTTGTTTAAGACACACAGTGACTTATGAATCATTCAAGCATTAAAAACCATCTACCTTAAGGCATGAATGACAGATGATCAGGCCGGTGATTAGTATACTGGTGATGCTGAATCCTGAGTAATTGGAACAGACAAGAGAGGAAATGTGGTTGCTGCTGAGGTTGTTACATAAACAATAAATTTTTAAGTTTTATCTTGTGGCAGCCTGTCACAGTAAAACATTTTCCCCCCATTTCTTTATTCTCACTCACTCATCTTCTATACCGCTTTATCCTGTATTCAGTGTCGCGGGGGGACCTGGAGCCTATTCCAGGAGGCTTAGGGCACGAGGCAGGGTATGCCCTGGACAGGGTGCCAATCCATCGCAGCGCACCCACATACTACACACACTCACACTACGGGCAATTTGGGAACGCCAATTAACCTAATGAGCAGACTGTGGGAGGAAACTGGAGTACCTAGAGGAAACCTACCAAGCATGGGGAAAACATGCAATCTCCATGCACATAGAGACAGGAATCGAGCCTGGCCGGGAATCAAACCCGGACCCTGGAGGTGCCCTTGCAGTGCTAACCATTACACCACTGTGTATTTCTTTAATCTACATAATTTAATTTAATTGAATATGAAGAAATGAGGGGTGCCTCAAGGCTTTTGCACTGTTCATTACTTACAGTATGAGATATTTTGAATTTGGAAATCATGAATACACAGAAGCATTTAATAGATCTAACAAGACATCATTAACTGCTTATAGGGCGCTATTTTGTTCTGTTCGATCTCTTCTTGCTCTGTTCACATGCAGGATAATTCTTCATGAAACAGCTTTAAAATTAATTGCTTTGTTAATCCACTATGTTTGTTTATTTTGAGAATAGGAGAATGTGCCATATATGTACATTATTAAATGCAGTATCAAAATATGAATGTTTTATGTTGTGTTGTGTTGTGTTTTGTTAGATGTGGATGAATGTTCAGCAGCTTATGGTCAGCTGTGCAGAAATGGCCATTGCATTAACAGTATAGGATCCTTCCAGTGCTTGTGTGAAGATGGCTATGATCTCACCCAGGATGGAAAGAACTGTATTGGTATGTTTTTGTTTTTTTTACTAATTTCACCCACTTTTATACAATTTAGAGAATAATTTATCCTCTCTCATTGGTAATGACTCCAGATGTGAATGAGTGTATAATGCTACCTGGAATATGTGCTCCTGGAACATGCCAGAACTTGGACGGCTCTTTTCGCTGTATCTGTCCACCTGGTTACATTGTACAGCGCAATCACTGTGTAGGTATGTGCCCTACTTTTAACTCAGCGCTTTTGCTGAAACTCGGTGGTTAGAGTTTTTCAGTAAAATCGAAACTTTATTATATATATATATATAATGAATTATCTGCCTAATTTTAATTGGGAATCTAGCCATTGGAATCTGGCCTTTCTTTGAATCTTCTTAAAAATGTTTGTTTGCATGTGTTTCAGTGAACATATTTAAGTGCTCTGTAATCCACTCTCTGGCATTGTTGTGTCCATCCCATGCCAACAGTGTGTAATCAGATGACTATCCTTTGACGTTGTTAGGTCATTTAACTTGTATAAATCCTTGTTTTTCTCACTTTCTTAGTTTACAGTAAAAAGAAAGAAGAGGTATTTTATGATAGTAATCTAAATAGCTTTCTTTTTGGTTGCGATGACTATCTGCTCTACCTTGTAATCCTGCCAGATGAGAATGAGTGTGAGGAGGACCCCAACATCTGTCTGTTTGGCTCTTGTTACAATAACCCAGGCAGCTTTGAGTGTGTGTGCAAACCAGGCTTTGTTCTCTCAGAAAATGGACGTCGCTGTTATGGTAAATCACTCTGATTTAAACAAATGATGTCAACACGACAGTATTTTGTGAGAATGGTAAACTCGTGTTTAAACACAACATGAGACTTTTCAAACACACATATACTGTATTCATCTACTGTTTACTGCATGAATCTGCTGCCTGGATAAACATGACAATATATGTATAGCTATGTAAAGCATAAAGCATATACAGTATAATTTGTTAATAATAATTATTACTGTAAGTGTATGTGGGTGTGCTTTTCAGTAGTTTGATTTTCTCACTGTAAATGACTTAATTTTTCTCAAATTACATACTTAATCACCGAGGTTAAACCACCCAGCTAAAAGTTATCTGTTATTTAATCAACACATTCTCAACATCTTAGCAACTCGTTTTCCTACTTGTTTTTTAGACACGAGAGAGAGTTTTTGTTTCACCCGCTTCGAAAATGGAAAATGCTCCAACCCTCAGGCATTCAACACCACAAAAGACAAGTGCTGTTGTAGCACCATGTCCAATGAGGGCTGGGGTAACCCCTGTGAACTCTGCCCTAAAGAACATGAAGGTGCCTTTTCTTTTCACACATCTCTGTTTGGGCTTCATTTCACAAGTTTACATGAGGCATCCACTTATGTCATTTCTCTCCCTCTGTTACAGTTGGATTTCAGGACCTGTGTCCTTTTGGTTATGGAATCATTCCAGGCATTGGGGATACAATCATTGGTAAGGAAATGACTGTTTTTAAAGCAGCCCTGTAGGGCTTTGGTCCAGACAGAGCGTAGGTTCTGACTCTGTGGTTTACAATTATCTTGTATAATAAGCTTCTTTCCTGATTTATTACTAAATCATAACACTTTTGAAAACTGTTTTCATTTGACCTTGTGAACTGTGTAAAGAACACAAAATTGAATCTTTTTGATTTCTTTCATTTGTTTTATTCTGCCTTGCTTAGGAAGAGATTGACTTTGTGTGTTTTTTTTTTGTTTAAGCTCTGCAGTCATATAGTTGCTAGATTGAAGTCAACTGTACAGATATCTGTGTATTGTCTTACCGTCTGCAGTCTGATTTGGGCTTTCGTGTCAAGTCTACATCGTCGGGCTGGTGTAGCCGCACAGCCTACTGTATGTCTTAGCCTGACATGCACCTCTCCAGAAATTTTACTACACATCACGGCAGCGCAGACCACAACAACCGTAACTGCTCGACCTGATAGCATCGCATTTCTGCCTTCTTTTACGCTTCCATTTTTTTTATTGAGCTGAAAGCCGTACTGACCATCTCTGCTGATGGCTTCTCTCAGTTCTGTGTTGCAGTAATTTCAGTAAATGTTTTTCAACTTCTTTTAGCTCCAGCTTCAGCAAGATCCACTATGTTTCATTCACCATTGTGTGTAGTACAACAAAATAACTCACCCGAGAGTGGCAAAGAGACTCAGCATAGCAGGATATAAAACCCAGTGTGGCGATGTACAAATATAAATGTTCACATCACGGTATGCCTTATTGCAGTGTAGGCTTTGAGTAAACTTGACACAGAAGCATAAATCAGGCTTTAGTGTTTTTTTTTGTGTGTGTGTGTCTGTGCGTGTGTGTGTTTGCAGCCTTTAGATCAGATAATTTTAGTCCGCTGTAGTTTTGGTTGTAATCTGTGCATCGATCCAGTCTACCTTTCTATAAATAAAATGAGATTTAATGCCCTTTAAATAGTGTGATTGATGGCCATTTATCTAAGCTGATGTTCTTGGTTTATCAAAAAATATATACTGCTTACAGTTAAGTACTGTAACTGTGCAACTTAGCATCACAAAATATTATGGTTTGGGGTGCTGAAGACTTCAAGTGTACCAGTATTGATTGTAGGTAAAAAGAAATAGAATGTTTATATGGAGAGAAAAGCAGAGCAAGCATATTACTTGATAGTACATTACTTTCAAAACTTAAAGCTGAAACTGTTTCTCTCTTTTGCTAGATCTGAACGAATGTGTGGAGAACCCAGGCATTTGTCACAATGGCCACTGCATCAACACCGATGGCTCTTTCCGCTGCGAATGTTCCACAGGCTACACACTGAATTACACTGGAATGCATTGTGTTGGTAAGGAGTCATTTGTAAACATTTACCCCAGGCTTAGTATTTACAGCAATAAAACGATAGTAGTATGTGATGAGGAGAGAATTTTTTATTACGCAGAGGCTACGTTCACATTACCAGGCTGAAGTGACTCAATCCAGATTTTTTACCCTGACACAGATCAGATTTTTCTTATGGCACAAATCTGATGTTTTTCAGATTGAACTTGAGTCACTTTTATATGTGGTCCTAAATACAATATGTGACTTAAATTCAATTCAATTCAATTCAGTTTTATTTGTATAGCGCTTTTAACAATTGACATTGTCGCAAAGCAGCTTTACACAATCAAAAGAATTATTTAAGTTTGTATGAAATGTGAATGTGTATGGATCACAATGATAAGATAAGTCCCTGATGAGCAACACGAGGACGATGGCAACAGTGGCAGGGAAAAACTCCCTGAGATGGTAATAGGAAGAAACCTTGAGAGGAACCAGACTCAACACGGAACCCATCCTCATTTGGGTGAGACGGATAGCAGGGATTGATCTGCATCATACTGTGTGAGACTGGAGGTTCAGTAAAACAGGAGATGTGTTTAAGTTAAAATGGAGATCAGTTCATTCTTGGAGGCTCAGGTAGACTGTAGGAAACTCCAGTCCTGGACTATCGAGCGACTGAAGTCACAAGTCCTCAGAGAACAGCTGTCTGCATCAACCGAGGATAGGACCGTCTTCATGGTAAAGTGGAACCGTCCCCAGTCACCACATTATTAAAAATCGATGCAAAATTTCACAGGGAGCCAATGCAGTGTGGAGCAGATAGGGGTGATGTGATCATATCTTCTGGTTCTAGTGAGGACTCTCGCTGCTGTATTCTGGACTAACTGAAGCTTGTTTATGCACCTAGTTGAACAACCAGACAGTAAGGTGTTACAATAGTCCAACCTAGAGGTGATAAAAGCATGAACTAGTTTTTCTGCATCGTTTAGTGGCAATACAGTATATTTCTTATCTTGGCAATATTTTTCAGGTGAAAGAATGCTGTCCTGGTAATATTATCTAATGCTTCATGCTACAAATGAAAGGCTGGAATCTATTACAGCTAAACAGTACCGAGGTCTAAATAATTACAGCTAAACAGTACCGAGGTCTTTCACTGTTGCACTTGATGGAACAGAAAGGCCATTTAAAGTTAGAGTGTGATTAGAAAGCTTACTTTTAGCTGCTTGTGGGCCTATGACTAGAACTTCTGTCTTATCAGGATTAAGCAGAAGGAAGTTAATTAACATCCAGACTCTTATGTCCTGCACTCATTGCTCAACTTTAGTGAACTGTTTTTTTTTTTTTTTCGTCTGGTTTTGCTGAGACGTATAACTGTGTGTCACATTAGAGTCAGATAGAAACCACTGGAAAATTGGAATTGATCAGTGTGGCTTGTAATGTGAACGTAGCCAGAGACTCTGAAGTGAAGGAAATGAGGGTCGAAACCAGGAACTACAGTGTAACACATTAAACAAGGTTTCGACTTAGTGAGACACTGAAACAGCACTGACAAATCAAGTGCCAATGCAGTTCAGCTAAACAGAATCAGGTAACAAACCAGTCACAGGACAGTGGTGTACACAGAACAGGTCTGACTAGAACAGAAACCAAGACACAAGCACAGGGCACATATTATCATGGTATACTGTGACACACAAGGGAAACCCTGACTACTATATTTAAATACTGTTTGTATTTTTTTGACATGTGACATGCAACATATTTTATTTGGTGCACATTTTATACCCCCATTTGACTCTGAATCTACACCGATGCAAATTTATTGCGACCTCTGGAGAGCTCGATGGAGGCGCTATTACAGTATCTAGTTGTTTTTAGTTCTTAAGCATTGCTATTGCCTCCTTACCTGTTCGGCAGCCAAAATCATCACATTAAATGTTGATGGAAGTAATGACAAAATTAACAAAGCGAAGATTAACCGCGATTGGAAGATGTACTTGTTAAAGTCTAAAGCACAATAGAAATGTTTTAATGTCTGTGGTTTGATAATTTCTGGTAATTTCATAATAAAGTCATAATAAAGTCAAAAAATATATGTGGCATAGCTCCCAAATAAAAAAAATTAATTAAAAAAGCTTCGAGTGAGATTCTGAAAATACATGCATGGGTTTTGCGTGTACATGCACGTGATGCCCTCACTGCGCATACCCTTGCATTTTGTCTGGGCATGCGCGGTGGTGGGGGGGCATTGCATGCATAGCTCAGGTTCTGTATATTCTAGGAGGGCAGAGTTAAAAGTTTAATCATACACAAGCAGTGCATCAGTATTTATATTAATGAGATCATTCAGGGGCTACCACAATAATTAAGAGAGAATTTTACAAAATACACACAGTATTAGGTGTAATGTATGAGGGCTCCTGTATACACTCGTATTGTCAAAGCTCAGAATCAAGTCATAAAATAACAGAAATAAATTGATAAAAAATTTATACAAAGTAGTAAAAAATATTTAAAATATATGTAAAGTGACACTGAAATAGTTTGTTTGCAATAGTCGGTAGTGTTTAAATTTAGCTTCATGTCAGTAGCGGCGTTGCGGTTTCATTATCAGTTCTTTAGGGCTTGGTATAGCATCCTTAAATTCTTTAATGACTCGCTATTAAAACGTTGTTGCCAACACTTCGTTATTGCTTCTTATCAAAATTCACTGTAGAGTCATTTTCATGTCCTTACGAATTTGTTTTAATTGTTAACGGCTCAATGTGTAATTGAAAAATGAACAGAATAGCTACAGACCGCAATGACTTCAAAGCCGATTTAAAATCGGGAGACGTCGGGTCAGTGGAATGGGGGTATTACCTCGTTTTTTTTTATTTTCTTTTGATTGTGTTGAAATAAAAATATTTATAGATATATTTAAAAAGTATTTGGATGCCTTTTCACAATAATTCTGTTTGTGTGCAGATGTTGATGAATGTGCAGTGGGGAATCCATGTGGAAACGGTACTTGTGTTAATGTGATTGGAAGCTTTGAATGCCACTGTGAGGAAGGTTTTGAGCCAGGCGCCATGATGACATGTGAAGGTGAAGCTCTTTTTATTTCTCTGTAGAGAAGGAATTAATTTGGATTACTGCCGAGTTTTGTGCTGCTGTATTCAAATCCAGGTCTGACTTTTTTATTTATGGTACAGATATAAATGAATGTGCACAGAACCCTTTGCTCTGTGCATTCCGCTGCATCAATACATTTGGGGGATATGAATGCTCCTGCCCATCAGGCTACACACTCCGATATGATGGGAGAATGTGTCAGGGTGAGACAACAACTTAAACCTAGGATCATTTGGAGTTAAAACTGACCTAAAGTGTTTTGACTTTTTTCACAGTTCTAAATCTTAGCTGTCCTCTAACTTTTCTAACACCAGCACTGTATCCTTTGACTTACATTTTCTCTTTCACACTGCAGATCTGGATGAGTGTGCAGAGGGTTTACATGACTGTGACACCAGGGGTATGAACTGTAAGAACCTGATCGGTACCTTCATGTGCGTGTGTCCTGCTGGAATGGTGCGAAAGATGGATGAAGAAGTTTGTCATGGTCAGAACTCTTGTTTATCATCTGTTCCATGACATTAATGCTATTTACATCCCACTAAGTGGGACTATACTTAAATGCACATATTGTAAATATGTTCATTGACCTTCTTCTTTTGTCTCTATCTCACTAGATGAGAACGAATGCCGCACTAAGCCAGGTATTTGTGAGAATGGCCAATGTGTGAACACTATGGGCAGTTACATGTGTGAGTGTGGAGAAGGCTTCCAGTCTGACTCTACACACACTCAGTGCCTGGGTACGTTGTTTTTTCTGTGAACCTAAAATCTGAATGTATAGAAAAGTGTGTTTCTGAATGCATGTATGCACTAATATTAATAGTTCTACATTATTTCCTTTTGTGTTTGTTTTTGTTGTGAGTGCATTTATGTTTATTACCTGTCAAAACATATTTGCTCATGCAAGGCATTATTATTTATTTAATTATTTACTTATTTTTGTTTTCCAGCATTGCATTTAATAAATAGAATTAAGCTACCCTTACTATTTTGTTTTGTATATACTGTACTGTATATGTAAAAAATATATATTTATTTTAAAATAAATATATCTATCAAAGGTCCAAAGCACATGATCTCACATTAAGCTCTCATCATTAAATCCTACCCTGACTTTTCCTAGATTTTAGACAAGGCTTCTGTTTCATCGAGGTGCTACAGACCATGTGTCAGATGTCCTCCAGCAGTAGAATACCCAGTACTAAATCCCAGTGCTGCTGTGACCGCGGCCGTGGATGGGGAAACCAGTGTGAGCTTTGTCCTCTGCCTGGCACTGTCAAGTACAAGAAACTGTGTCCACATGGGCCCGGCTATGCCACAGATGGCACAGGTTTGCCAGTCTTTCTTTTCAATTCATCATATCTAGTACAGTTCCTTAGTGATGGCAATGATGATGATGCTTTTTTCTCTTACGGCTAATATAAATTGCCAGTGCGTTTTATGGCAAAAAATAGCGTGTGATTTATATTTTACAGTATGTTCATTGACCTTACCTTACTTTAAACTTACCGTATAAAAATAGTTTATTTACATTTTACGATTTATAATAATCTATTCATGCACTTGTTTTTGTCGTCAGCCTGTTTACTTGACATTTGCCACCTGAGGTTTAAAAAAGTTTTAGTGTATTTAAGCTTATCATCACTAAATCTTAAATTCATTAAAGAATTTAAAAGTCAAAATTCTAATTAAAATTTTATTTGTCACATACACAGTAATACACAGTATGATATGAAGTGAAATGCTTATACGACTGCTGATGACCTAAAAAAATAAGAAAAGTGGAGTTTTTCAATAAGAATGTAAAGTATGAAATAACTTTAGCTGTAAAAAGAATTTTAAATGTACATTATGTGCAAATAATAAAATAATAAAAATAAAATTTAAATAAAAATGTAAAAAATATAATTAAATATAGTAAATTAAAGAAAAGTTCAAGTGGAAAGCAGAATGTGCAGAATAATGTGCAAAGTCGCAGTTCAAAGTTCACATTTCTGTGGTGTGCAAAATGTGCAAATGTGCCATACTGTATGTAATGTGTGGTGAGCATCGTGGTGGGTAGTAAGAAAACAAATCAGAGTTATATGCGGTGTTGTGATCGAGACTCTGTATAACCTGTTGGATAAAGCTCCTCCTCAGTGTATTTGTGTTGGCCTTCAGGCAGTGGAATCACCTTTCCTGACTGCAACATAGTGAACAGTCCATGGTTGGGGTGGCTGCTGTCCTTCACATCTTTTCTTCTATAATGACTTCATACAGCTAATCTTACTAAGCACAACACCTAAACTACTCAAATGTTAATGTATACTTTTATATCCACAGATATAGATGAGTGTAAGATCATTCCAGACGTGTGTAAGAATGGACAGTGTATCAACACTATGGGCTCCTTTAAATGTCACTGTGGTCCAGGCTACACAGCCACCATTACAGGCACTGCATGTGTTGGTAAGACACAAACACCAAATGCATATAAAAGTACTAAAATATGAACTTATTCCTACCCTTATCCTCAAAGGTTTAAATACTGCCTTAAAAAGCCTTATTAATGACTTACCTTTGATATTTTAAGACTTGGATGAGTGTGCAATGTCCCCGAAGCCTTGCAACTTTATCTGCAAAAACACTGAAGGCAGCTACATTTGCTCATGTCCACGTGGCTATATTTTGCAAGATGATGGCAGAACCTGTAAAGGTGAGCAAAGTGTCCTATAGTATCATGGTTCCCAACCTGGGGTCAGTGCCTCCACCAAAGATCGCAGGGGGTGAGAGAGCCTTTGTCTGTCCTGAGGCTCGGAGGTTGCTGGAATTAAATTTGCACATGTTACAAATACAGTAAGATCATAATAGCACACTTGCCGTATAATTAAAAGTCTGCATAGAAAACTATTTAAAAGATCAATTTATTCTTTGGTTTGGGCTGGGCGGGGTGGGTGGGGTGAAATATTACGAGGGAGGACTCAGCTTTTCTTTGACACAAGCAGTGTAGGTAAAATGAAAAAAAAGATTGGGACTCCCTGCTATAGTGGAAGGCGTGGCAATTATTATCACAGTAACCAACGTTTGGCTGTTGCTGTCATAACAGACGTTCCTCTATGCTGTTATACTTTCTGTATTAGTTCAGACTTGGAAGAGTATAAATGTATTATTTGGTATTAATACAGTACAGTCTCCAATATAAACCTTGATATCAGCTTAAAGAGCCCCACAATGTTAGAAGGAACCCCATTATGTATATTAAAAGCTAAACAATATAAGAAGCACTCATATCTCATTCATTCAAAGTGAAGGGATTAGGTCATGAAGCAATTTTGTAGAATTTGAAAATTGAATGTTGTGAAAGTAAGATCATCAAATTTCCAGTTAAAACAAGATGGAAGTTAAAACAAGATGATTGCATGCAAACTATGGAAAAATATAAAGAAATGTGGAAATTAATATTTTTTTAGAATATGCTGTTTAAGAAGCCCTACTAGTGAGATTTTGGCTATAAAAACGCAGGGTTAAAGCTATTTTCTGTAAAGGCATTATAAAGTGACTGTGACTGTAATTCAGGACGTGTTTGAATTATGAGGATTTTCTTATGAGAACTTATGAGGATTTTCACTGATTACTGTGGCTGATTACTATACTAAAATGAGAGCAGGTCTTCTTGCACAGGATCTTAAACAGGCGGAGATAAATTAATGTATGAATTCATTACAGTACTGCATGTTTTTTTTTTTGCAATTTGATGCATTTATAATAGAAAATTATTATTATTATAATTATTAGAAAACATTATTTGAGAGAGAGAAAATGATGAGCTGTTGAATTTAAAGAGTTGATTTTATTTTTGTACTTTGAAGATTTGGACGAATGCCAGTTAAAGAGACACAACTGCCAGTTTATGTGTATTAACACCATCGGTGGCTTTGCTTGCAAATGTCCTCCGGGTTTTACACAGCACCACACTGCCTGTATGGGTAAGCAGATTGATAAACACAAAAACAAATATACATAAAAAGTAGTCTGAACTCTTTTGCTGACCTGAGGATAACAATTTATGATTTAAGAACTGGCCAAGAGCCAATAACTGTAACTTATATTTCCTCTTTATTTAACTGTTTTCCACACTGAATATATTAAAAATAACACAGCAATGTGGGCAAAATATCATGTACCTTGTTATTGTGTATTTTCCCTTGACAGATAATAACGAGTGTGCTG
This sequence comes from Clarias buthupogon, assembly GCA_030014345.1. NCBI lineage: Eukaryota > Metazoa > Chordata > Actinopteri > Siluriformes > Clariidae > Clarias > Clarias buthupogon. Next base: position 16,862,944 of record JAQMYK010000009.1, read on the forward strand.
CAGAGCCCAGTTTGTGTGGAGCTAAGGGCATCTGCCAGAACTCACCAGGCAGCTTTAGCTGCGAATGCCAGCAAGGATTCAGCCTTGACTCTAGTGGCTTGCATTGTGAAGGTACCATCATTTACATACAGTATATGTGAGTGAGAGATACTGTGTGATAGCATTTTGGTTTCATAAATCCCAATGAATCCTCTGCTGTGCTTGACAGTGGGACAGTATGAGGATTTTCACTGAGGTGTTTTTGCAAAAATTCTGCTTGTTTTTTCCCAAACATGGTGCTGCACTCCACTTCATAGGACATTGTTCCATGACTCTTGTTTATTGTTCAAATGCAGTTTTGCGAACCTCACTCATGGTCCCATGTTCTTTTTAGACAAATGAAGTTTCTCCAGGCAATCTTTCTAAGCAAACTGTACTTATTAAGTCTTCTTCTAATCGTACTGTCATGGACTTTAACATTTAATTTAACAATGTAATCCATGATACAGTCAGGCCGCTACTCCTCAAAACAGCAGTGATTATATGTAGTGTGACATTCCATGAGCCTCAAGGAAAACTTTAATACAACAAGGCAATAGTACTTAAAGTGTTACACAAAAGTGTTTTTAAGATCCTTTTTTTCTCTTAACAGAACCGAAAATGATAAAAGGGAAAAACAATGCTGCACTTTTATTAACAAGGGTGTTGGTCCACCTTGTATATTTTGCAAGACCTTTAGATGTTATACTGTACACAGTAACCTAAGCTCATTCTTCCCCCAATTTAAATTTTATATTTAATTTTTACAATGATATATACATATAATAGATACATTAATCTAATATTATATAATGTTATAATTTATAAAACAAGCAGACGTTACCATTTATGGATAGCTTAAAACCATACACACACTATACATGTACTAATCTGACCATAAAAGTGTACACACGCTTAAATCAGACAAATGTTTTGTATATTAGTCACTTCCTCAAAAAGGGAAACGTCATGCTTTAATCTGCATTCTTTTTTTAAAAATTATTTTAGTAGACTTTCTCACATATGGCTTCACTCCTCTCAAAGAGTGATAGTGATTAGCATTCACTTACTCACTTGCTCAGTATCGTGGCAAGCTGTATTTCTTTCTGGTTCAGTCATGCAAACATTGTTCGAAGTGAACCTCTTGACTCCGCTGTTACCAAAAGGGAGGTCGCTGTCCTCATTCATTTTTGTAATCTTTGTAACTATGATGTCTTCCAATTACTTACAATCACAAATAATGGATAAAGATTTATTCCTTCAATGCAGTGCTCTCAGTAGCTCCAGTCTAATAATGTGAGAAATAGCCAATTTGGTAAATCACATTAATGCATGCAGGTTAGTACAATAAAGTGATATTTATGTGTTCGGAAGTGTTAAACATCTGTGAAGTCGCATTGGGTTGGCCTGCTTTTTCATACTCATGAACCCTGAGACCTAGAACTGTATTCAGCTGAACTCATTAAAAGCATGTGGCAGAGGAATTCATCAAAAGCATTATAAAAGCCAAACAGCTTCTATGAAGAGCTGACCTAAATCTACACTCGTGCTCTAAAGGCTTGGAAGGAGTTTAACAAAAGTCAAAGCTCTTCATTTTATTATATTTCTTTAAAAAAAAAAAATTAAATTAAAAACTTTCACATAATTTAGTCATCTAAAATTTACAACATTCAACATTCCTCACACTATATTATATAATATTATAATATTTATAATAGTGTAATATTTTTGTGGTGTAAGATTTAAATAAAAACTGACATACAGATTTCCTGTAAATGCACAGATTTTCCATGTCATTAAAATGTAAATGTTCAGCTATATCCAGTTGAGAAATATTCCTAAATTGCAATCATAATCTACTTTAAATAATCTGGTACTAATTCTTGTTTTGTTTTTTTTCCTCCTGGCACTGTCTATCAAGTAGTTTATGATTGTAAAAGAACTCGCTCAAGTCCAAGAGAGTTGTTAGTCTGGTCTGTTCTGGATCTGTTTTGTAGCACTTTTAGGGTTGTGTAGACATGAATTGTGTAAAATTACGTTGTAATGAGCAATTGTAAACAGTGGAATTCCATCAATTTTACCTGCAGCCTTAAACCATTTACCTGCTGTTACACATGAGACCAAGTTCCAAGTCTTTTGTGGTCTGTGAAATGAGTGGGATGAACAATGAACTATTTAGCAGCAACAGACCCTTAGTTTTCTTTAAGTACTGTATATCAGAAACTGCTGCACTGACAAACCGCCAACGTTCTTCAAGCCAGAGAATCGGGTTCGCATTAATATTTCACTGCAGCAGTGGCTCATGTTTTCATGGAAACTACTGCTGTTCGGGAATATTTGGACCTAAAACACTCTCTTTTACATTCCCAGAGAACGTTTCAGTTCCTCATTAAGTTTCTATGAAGCTGTTACGATACCACGAGAGCATCTGTGAAAAGGAAGCACTACTACCACATCACAGGTTGAAATGGGTCCATTATTACAGTAATACAATAAAATGTTTGGCTAAAATATGAACAGCTGATGGAGTGTAAATTGGTACACTGACTTATGAGGATTTTCATTTAACAATTAATATGTGTTGTGGTACTGTATGTCTGTGTTCACAAATATTGCTGACAGTCTTTGTTTTGTTAAATGGTTTTATATCCCCAAACATAAAACAATATTTGAAAAAGACGTAACCCTGACCAGGATTAAACAGTTTCTGAAGACAAATTAATAAATTTCTGAATGCCCACTTCAACCCATACGAGAGAAAAGCACCTGTTAACACACCGTTTTTTTTTAAACTGTTGCATTTCTTATCTCATTCCAACTTGTTTTGGCTTTTTTGTAGATATTGATGAGTGTAAAAGTAATCACCGATGTCAGTATGGTTGTGACAACATGTTTGGCAATTACCGCTGCAACTGCCCCCAAGGCTACACCCAACACTACCAGTGGAATCAGTGTGTTGGTAAGTAACACATAATGAAATAAATAATTGTTTATTCTGATTGATTTATTCTGTGTGCATGCATGCTTATTTTTATTTATTTATTTATTTTTTACAAATGGGTGACAGCCACAAATATTTTATTTTATTTCTGACTTTATTGTATAATTCTTACATCTGTTTATTTAATATGGGAATCTTTCGAACAGTGATATGGTTGCAAATAAGCTACAGTAGAGGCATTTGTTTTTATATTGTCAGCAAGTGTCTACACATTTATATGTTTCTAATTAGGCACAGCAACAGCGCCATCTAAGGGACAGTGACTCTGTTCTTCATTTGAGCAAAATTCACAATAGTCAGTTATGTAATGTCATTTGAGTTATGTAATCTCTTACAAGGAAATTCATACATAATCAACAAAAAATAAAATGCTTAAAAAACACAGTTCTTTATAAAGCTTTGTGTCTTTGCTGTAGATGAGAATGAGTGCTCCACTCCTGGCACATGTGGTACCGCTTCATGTTTCAACACATTGGGCAGCTTCAAGTGTGCCTGTCCAGCTGGGTTCAGCTTCGAGCAGGGTTCCAGCAGCTGCCAGGATGTGGACGAGTGCACTTCTTTCAAAAATCCCTGCAGCCACGGCTGCTCCAACACCCAGGGAGGCTACAAGTGCGGCTGTCCTTCTGGATACTATAGGATTGGCCAAGGGTGAGAAGGGCATGTTGTTATACAAAGCACCAGGGCTTTTGGGGCAATATTACTAGGATAGTAAAATACTGTATGTACAGTGGGAAATGCTAAAAAGTCAATCGTCCTTGTATGTACAATTTACAATTTGAAATTTGAGGTTGATGAGGATGTTTTGTATGTATGTATAGGCACTGTGTGTCAGCTCTGGGCTTTGGGAGGAGTCAGCTGGGATCTGTCCGCGCATCTGGAACAGCGGAGGATAACGGCCACTCCCCCGAAGGCTGCTTCAGTTGCAATGTTAACAGTCAACGTAAGAGAGGAATCGGGAAGAGACATGCCATCTACGACGTTGAACCAGAGAAGGTAAAAAGAAATTAAAATATACAGTACATATACAGTACCAATCAAAAGTTTCGACACAGGTTTTTATTTTATTCTTCTACCCTCAAAAACAACAATCAAATAGAGACCGCACATTGGGTTATTAAGTAACAACAACAACAGTCAGTTGATACTTAAGACAAGAAGGTCAGCCGTTCTGTACCAGGTCTTACAAGAACATTATTCCAAGTGCATTTGCAAAATCCATCAACCACCATAATGAAAACATGGAGAACATCTCACGAAAGCAAGACCAAAACTTGCCTCTGCTGGTTACTTTAGAGTTACCAGCCTCAAAAATCACCAATTAACATAAGTTTCAGACACAGAGAAGCAAAGAAGGTTATTGAATATTTTGAATGCCTTCAGCATTGTTTTTATTTACAGCCGTGTATAAAGAAATAAAAATCAGGAAATGTTATTCCGAACGTTTGACTTGAAGTGTATATAAGTCAGATATTAAATGTCTTCATTGCTTCACTGATGTTTTTGTTTAAATTGTCTAAACAATTAAAACAGTAAAACTAATTTTAATTTCTTACATTAATTCAAAATGATAAAATCATATTTTGGGCCAAAGGTGTTAAACATATGGGTAAAAAATTCAGAAATTAAATTGCTCTGTGGCCTGTTAGTTAAAAAAATAAAAATAAAAGCTCATCTGATATTCCACTAGGGGGCAACATAGTGTAATACAACTACTGTACATAAACCCAAGTACAGTACTAACAAAATGTGGTAATGCTATCTAGTTTGTTCGCAAGATAAACATTTGACATGTAATACAAAAATTGTTCAGTTCTTTTCTGTTATACTGTATGTTGTAACAATACAAAACACGGAAAGTTCACAGGAGAGCAATCAAGCGATTGTATGTTAAAATTTTGTTAATTTGGTAAAATTTTGTTAATTTGGTAAAATCGAATTCCTTTTATTAGTTTAGTAGGTGATGAACAATCATTGGTCAAAAAAGGGTACCATACGATCTGAGTGATTTTGTGGCATGGTTGTTGAAGCCAGGTGGTCTAGTTGAAATATTTCAGAAACTATTGATCTCTTGAAATTGGATTAATTCAATTTAATTCAAGTTTATTTGTATAGCGTTTTTAACAATGGTCATTGTCACAAAGCTGCTTTAACAGAATTAAAAAAAAAAGTCACAAGTACTCAAAGAACTGCTGTCTTTATCAGCCGAGGCCAGGACCGTCTTCATGGTAAAGTGGAACTGTCTCCAGTCACCACATACACATCCCAAACAGACCACATGGAGCCTCCATGCGACAAATTCTCTAACAAGAAGCAAGGCACTGGCAGCTCAGGAGCAGCATGTGCAGCAAATGCGGAAAATGTATTGACAAAAATGCTTGGCTAAATAAATAGATTTTTAGCTTAGACTTAAAAACTGAGAATGCCACTAATGATAATGCCACGTTAACTGTTCTTTTTATTAAATGTGAGGATAAGAGCACCTAATAATATACAACACATTGTACCTGGCGGATATGCTACAAAAGCAAAAGACCACATCAGGTGGAAATAGGAGAACAGGAATCTGAAAGTGGCCAGATTAGTTGGCTGATTTGATAAATTGTTTGAAAAAGCAGGTGGTAAAGATGACCCCGGTTAAAATACCAAGTAATTATATATTTTATCTGCATTTAGGATAAATGGCCCATCACCTAAAATATATTTACATCACTGCTTTAGACAATATGGCAACAATGCCATGACCACATTTTTAATTGAGTAAGCTAATTTACTTTACCTGGTTTTTAGTCTGTGCAGGAAGGCCCAGTCAGCCTCGACAGTATAGACATGGAGCAGCCTCTGCTACTGGTAATCAACATGTCCCAGTGCACCCACAACGAGCACATCCTGGAGCTGGTGCCTGCCCTCAGACCTCTCATTCATCACGTCACCTATAACATCACAGAGGTGAATCAGGAAGAAATATTCCATCTCCGACAGGACGAGGAGCTCAGCTACCTGCACTGCATGCCGGAGAAAGCTTTTCCAGGGTTTTATATATTAAAGATAAGCAGTTCTCCACTCTATGATCATGCAGAGCTGCTGCAGTTAGAGGACAACTGGGACAGAGACTACCTCTCAGGTGAGCTAGGGCAGAATCTCCACATGAAGCTCCACATTACACTGCAGTGAAACACACTATGTATCACTTACATACCAAAAGTCAGCAGCTCTCATTCTGAATAATATAACAGGTTTTTTTAAAGGGCAATAAGATGTTTTTTGTTTTACACAAGTGCCTGAAGTTTACTTATGAGGGTATTTCACGGTGCTGTCCGAAACATGGATTATCTGTTTACGGGTCATATTCACTAAAGAAGGAGCCGAAACTAAAACTGTGGACATGGTCTCATCCAAATAAAACATTCTCGTGCAGCTTCAAATCACCTTTTTAAACGTCTGTTAAAGACACTTCTTTATTTCCTATAAAAATGTCCAAGTTATGGATATATATAATGGATATTAAGATAAGATAAGGTAATTCATAAAAAATTTGTCTTGACTTGAAAATTATGTATTTGAAAAGTTGAAAGTGTTGATTAATGTGTTTGTATGTGTGTGTGTGTGTGTGTGTATATATTATATATAATAGGTAGTTTTTTTATGAAGCTAGTTTTATATTTATTTTTTAAATATTTTGATATTGGAATGCAAAAGTGCATAATTTCTAACCAAAAATATTACAGAAAAAAAAGTATTACCAAAATTTTATGTATATAAACAATTTTTTTGTTTTGGACAATCTCTGGACAAATAAATGGTTTTAAGATATTGCGTGTACTTTCATAATACGTATAAAGGCGATCACAAACCTTATTTACTGTATAATTACTCATTCTTCCATTCAGTCACTTAAAAGCAGCTGGAGTTGGGTCTTAAATACCTGCTCCACTATCCCCCTCCACTCTTCCTGCAGGGAAAAATAGTGTGATTTTAGTGACTCTGATAATCGCATGGCTGTCGGCCCAAGATGAGATGGTTTATGGATTTTGGGAACTGCTGCTCTCATGGGAAACCTCATTCATTTCTTTAGAGTTTACTCAACATGGTGTAAAATAAAAATAAACATCTAATGTGTGGCAGTACTGTAGGCAGAAATGCCTTGTTGATGCAGGAGGCCAGAGGAGACTGTCCAGACTTGTTCAAGACTGTGATAAAGATCATTTTCCAGTCTTCAGCGGTGCAGTTGTGGTGGGTTCGTACTCAGAGGTGCAGAGGTTGTTGTGCGTCAACATACTAGAAGATCATCAGCTTTTGCAATTCTTGATCCAACCTGTCTGGTTCTCATATTTTTAGTGAGAGATTAAGCTAATTAACTTCAATCCTCTCGTGTACCAATAACGCTCCAAGGCTAGAGCTGATGTAAAAAAAACAGTAATGATCCCAGAGAGTGTCTGTAGTGCTTATATGATCTCTGTCATCTCTATACAGTGACAGTAAACCTATAGTGGATCACAAATGTTCTTAATTTGATCAATCCAGATATACTGCTATTTTTCCAAATGAAATGTGCACAGGTTTATCTAAACTTTTTTATATCCTACTGAGGGATTCAATTGAAATTAAACTGTCTAACAGCATCAGTCATTTAAAAATAAAAATTTCACTAATTCAATTAAATTCAGTTTTATTTATATAGTGCTTTTAATGGTGATTATTGTCGCAAAGCAACTTTAGATAAAAAAATCAATTCTCAATCAGAGAACAGCTGTCTGCATTGGTCCGAGTCCAGCATCATGGTCAAGTGGAACCGTCCCTAATCACCACACGCCTTCCAAGCAGACCGTACCGTACAGGGTCTCCATGAGATAAAATCTCCAACCAGAAGCTGGGTACAGGTTCGGAGGGCAGAGGCGGTCTGGATCATTAATGAAGTAGAGAAGTCAAACATGTATTATGCATGAGAGAAAACAGAAGAAAGCTTAAATGAATATAAATTGATATACAATATCAAAAGACAACTACTGTAGACAATCCTTTGAATTTACAGTAGTTCAGTAATGTCCAGGATTTGATTTTGAATTAGAAGCTGATTTGTCATAAATGTGTATTTGCAATTTAATTATATTGAAAGCAGTTTTAAGTGTAAATTCTGTCTCTGTTACACCCTGTCTCTGTCTCTTTTAATATTTAATAGCACTGCAAACAATATACTTAAAAAGTTTGAATATCTTTATGCCACAAAAGAAATTACATTAAACAAAGAAATTTAAATGTATGACCTTATAAATCAGGATATAATGGGGGGAACTTGACAGACAATGTGAGTTCACTGCAAAAAGAAAATCCCCTAATATAATTTCATTTAATTAAGGTTACACTAAATACGATAAACTAATACGATTACTAAAATCGTAATTCATTTAGTCTGTTCAGTCGCTCTGAATTCACTCGTAATCTGATATGAATTTATAACTATTTGAAAAAAGAAAAGAAAAAAATTAACTAACATTTTGTACATTTATAAATAAATATTTGGATTGTTGTTATTGTCCATCCTGTGACATGCTTATGAGAGTTTGACCTTTAACACGTCATAGTTGTGAACAGAAACATGTGCTGGTGCTCAGGCTTAGCATTTTGTCATAAACTCCATGCAGCCCTGTGACTGACACAATGCTCCAGCAGGAGTCCGATGTGTCGTGTCAGCCTCTACCACACGATGGCAGTGTTGTTCCACCAACAAAAATGGCTCCTCCTTACAGAAGTGTTTCATACTGTATGATGGTGATCAGTCGAGTTATGAAAAACAGACACGTGTTACGATAAGTTTACATTTCATTGTTTTTATTTATTTATTGCAATAAAGATGTACAAAGTATTGGTAACCTTAAATGTTAAAATGTTAGAAAAATCATTTGTGACAATTAACAGTACAATATATCAAAACTTTCCTCTTCCAACTAAGATCCATTAGATCCACGCTTTATACTTGAGCTAAAAACTCAACCGCTTTCCAAAGCTCTCATTAAAAGGCATATAAAAGATAGAAATATAGACACAAAAAAGGAAGAACAAAGTTTTAAAAGTAATCAAAAAGAAAACCAAAATCAACATGCAATTCATTTAAATCAAAATGGAGAACTCTAAACTAAAATAAATATTTATTTCTACAGAATAATTTTGCCATTAATTATTATGCCACTCCCTTCATTTATCTGGTTAGGCTAGAATGTATTTACAAGTTAGTAAAGAAATACAGTGTGAACTAGACTTGGGAGCTACAATGCTGAATTCTGCTTTCCGTCGTTTGTCACGGCTCTGCTGGAGTGAGAGGAACTGGGCTTTGGCTACACATGGACCAGTAGGTTGATAGAAATGCAGCAACTTGGGTGGAAAAACACACACACGCGTACACACAGTTGATCTGGAAGGTCTAGCACACAACAGCTGTGAAAGGCACATATGAAGTGCCCCATTATCCCATGGTACAGTAGCCTCTAATGCCACAGCGATGCGTGGCTATACATCGAGCACAGTAGGTGATTGGTACATTGTACACGTGTCACACGAACTAAATACAAATTCTGTTTACACACGAGTATATATATATTTATATATATCTATATATCAAGAGAGAGAAAGTTATAAATATGAGTATATTCATTCAATTCTGCATGGCATATTTGTCACATGGCGTTGGGTGATGAGCACACACTGTCGAGATGCAGTCGTGTAGGTATTTATAGTACAAAGTGCCCAACAACGCACATCACACCATTAAGCAAGTCTTGTGGATCTGTAGAGAAAAGCTGAGGGGGGGGGAACAAAATACTTTGCTAAAACGTTTGGACAGAAAACAGAAGTGCTTGTTTTTCAGCATTAGTGTTTACATTCAAACGACATTTCAAGCAATCGAGCATCACATTTTTTGAAGACTACAGTAAGTGCATGGTGGAGGCAAAAATATTTGTGTAACGAACCATTCGTTTGTCGTGAAAATTTCATTCATAGGCAATTGCTTTTCCAGTAAGTGTCTTTTACTTTTAAATGCCCCGCTCTGGTCATGGAAAGTTCCATCTCGGTCTCGGCTGGTCCAGTCGAGAAAGCATGAAGTAAATGGTATTCGACAGTGAACAATAAATGGCAAAAGCACTGCAGGTGTGTGTATGAGGGGGGAATGTTTGGGGAGCCAATCCTGAGTTTGGATGAGAAATGATTGGTGGGGGCGGGGGTCGTCGAGTAGAGTAGCACTCATCTCTCAGTTCACCTGCATAGAGGTTCTTCTGCATCTCATGCACAACACCACAGACACGTGGACAACATTCTTATTACCTCAGTCGACATTTCAATACATTCTGGAAACTGTAGAATGGCTTCAAACAGGCCTCGAGAACTACAATGTACAAGACAGGGAAGCCCCTAAATGTTTGCTAATAAACAATTTAAAAAAAAAAAAAAACAGTAGGATGCTGTAACAGTCCATTACTTTACATTGTAACATTAACAGAAAACTCCAGGTTTTTGACAAGGATATCGATGTTAAAAATTAAAAAGTCTACTATACAACTCTGGACTGTAAGAAGAAGAAGAAAAACAAAAAAAAACATGGTGTCCAATGTATGTGAGAGAAAAAAAAAAAAAAAAAGACAAGTGACATTACACATTCAGTTTTCATGCATCGATTGATCTGTCTACATCTGCATTTACCTGCTAATCAATCAACCAGCCAGTATGGCTTATAAGATAGAAGTTAACAATCATTACTTCTGCTTGTAAGGCAAAGTCTTCCTCTCTAGCAGAACTTGCAGATTTGTGGAATTAGAGATAAATGCATGTTCAAGAGGTTACATCAATATTTGGTTGATTGTTCTTTGTACGTCCATCACATTATAGCAGCTTTGATGCCCCGCTGTTTGGGACGGCTTCCTTTCACACTAGGACTCGTCATCTTAAAGCCATAGGCTGTTTCTTCTGCCCTCGAGGGATCACATTCTCTACAGTGTTCTGTTTAGAGTACATTTAAATTCACATCCAGGATTAGCGGAGGGAACTACACTAGAAACACTAAATCCATTCACAGTTTAAAGGAAGACCTGAAATATGAAAAAAAAAGGCAACTGGGGGAAAATATATACCTTGCCAGGAAAGAAACAAGAACATATATATATATATATTTTTTTTTTTAATGCCAAGGATTGGAAACCAAGGCCAGTCCACTAGCATTAAACAATCATTAAAATGGTATCATTTTAAACGTGCCAATTTGAAAGGTACTCTAATATACCTACATTTGGTTGAACATACACCAGGGCACGCAAGTTCAATAATCTAATTTCATTTAACTGCAAGAAGGCACATCTATAAGGCTATAAAAGGTGTTGCAAAGCATTGTGCATGGTTTTCTCCCAAGTAAGGAAAAAAAAGGAAAAAAAGGAACGGGGTGATTATTGCTGCTTCATAAAGCAAAAAAAAACAACAACAATATATCCACAATTTATTGTCATAATTCTAGTGATGCTAATGGTGCTCAGAACAACATGCTCAGATTTACCTGTGAGCCAAAAAAGAAAAGAAAGAAACGTGACTTTAAAATCACTGAACGGTTTCTCAGGTATATATATAATTTTTTTCCCCCGATGCCTGGATGAAGCATTTCCCCAAATTCTCATTTTCAGTTTTCCGTGTGATCTTTCAGTGTCAATCACCACTGAGCTACAAACACAAAGAAGAAGCTCTCAGTCTCTGTATCGTCCACTTGTCCGTCACACTCATTACCCGACAGTCCAAGGTAATCTACGCTCTTTTTTGTTGGTGTGTGCACGTTTGTGTTATCATCAAGGTGTGCTTTACAGGATCGGTGAGAATCGGAACGTTTAAGAGTAGAACGTGAGGACGCTCTGATGGTTGCCGCGAACCAAGAGGATGGGAGGGAGGTCCTTGGACAGTGTGTCCAGCCAGGACATGTACATAGCACTGGAGACTGCCCCTTTTCTGGCCAAGGGCATACTCCTATTAGACAAAGAGAGAAAAAAAAGAGCAATCAAATATAATAACCAGCCAAAAGTGACATCATACAAATGGAAAAAAAAGGCAGCTTGAATTGCGTCATTTCTCATTAACGTATAATTACTTTTCCCTTCTTGAGCTTTATAAAACTAACACTGACGTGGTATTACTAAACCAAATAAAATGCTGGTTTTGTAAAAAAAAAAAAAGAAAAAAAAAAGGTTTTTTTATTAGATTTGTTTTTGATCCTGGTAATAATAGTTGAAAAATACAAAGACAACAAGATCACCATCAAAAGAGAAACGGTGTCGTCTTGAACAGACGCTAATAAAGTTAGGAGCTGGAACAAAACAAATCACTAACACTTGATACAGCTAAAAGCCCAAGAGTGGCATCTGGCCAACACGGTGATATAAATTCGTAACCGTCCGACCTGCATTCCAGCGCTTTAACTACTAACCCACTATCGACACGTCGAGACACAAGCAGTGTCCAGTAAAAGAGAACTGATATCACAGTAGAGGGGAAAAATAATGAATGGATGTGTGGCGTCGCAGGTTTTTCACGCTGGATGTAATAGCATACTGATGACCTTATGTGCCCCGGCTCTACACACACTCTGAACTGACTGAGCAAATTCTTACTACAGAAAAGTGGATAAGTATCATTTTCATTCATCACTGAGTAAACGTGTGTAAAGGTCGCGAGAGTGAAACCAAGCTGAATAACAAAGACGTACGGTAGTGAAATGTTTTCCTTTAAAAGTGATCGGTGAGATCCTCAAGCCCTGAGTGTATTAGGTTTAGCTACAGACTACTACGACTACCAAGATCACTATCTCTGGGGTTACGGTGCTCATTCTCTTAAAGTGTGGCCCCGCCCCTAAACAGGTGAAATAAATAAATAAAATACTAGGAGCGGACACAACTGAACTGCTGAATGACTCGTGCAGATGTCCAGCTCTACTTACATGACAATGAGGTTGGCTGTGCTTGAGTGCTCCTTCAAAAGCTCGTTCAGTCGGACTTGACGATTACTCTGCAAAGCAAACACGGACGCACACAAACACGAAACAAGCAGGTTAGCATGAAACACTGGGGTTGGGTTACAAATACCCTTATTTTACCTGCATCTATCTTTTATCTAGTAAATCATGGCTGCGCTGACTCACACTACCGTAATGTCCTACGCATACAACCTGTCCGAGAGCAATTACAATGCTGTTCTTATTCCATCAGGTCATCTCTCTCTGTATACCTGGGGAAGCTGATAGGCCTCTCGGATGACAAAACAAACTATAGTTAATGAAACACCGATCAGCCATAACATTACCACCAAATAACATTAATATTAATCAGCAATTATATGCAAGTAAACGGGATCATGAGCACCCGAGGCTCACGGGAGCAAAGAAAAGCCTGTCTGGTCCGATCAAGGCAGCACAAATCGCTGAAAAAAAAAAAAAATAAATAAAAATTCTTGCAATGTCAACAATCTAGTCTCGAAATTCCGGAGATCCCAATCTGATCAAGCACCAGACAAACAAATCTGACCCATGCATCCAAAAGAATCCGTCCTGTACAAGACACAGGGCACAGAGATGGCCAGGGGGAACACGAAAAGTTATGATGTTAATGGTTTTAATCTTATGGCTGATCGGTGTACTGTATGTGCAGCACATTTCCTGTAATGAAAGCCCATTCAGTAATCCCTCACCTATAAAGTGTAAAGTTTTATGAAAAATTCGTTTTAGCTTTAAGAGTACAAGACATGAAGGAAGGTTATTACAGTATGTTTTGGTAGGGGCGATAAGGAGAGGAATATCTGATGGATCTGTCTAAAAAGAAAAAAATTAAATAAAATCGGTTGATCACCACGACGAAGGTGGACTTTGCTCCCAAAACCTGCAACTGCACTGTATCTACTGTATATTGGTGTGAGATCCTCATATGAGGACTGTTGGGGACTGTTAACTCATGTGCCAAATATTCACATCTAATAATTTCCCACTGCTAACAAACAGAAACAGCCAGAAGAAAAATCACAATATACTTAACATTAGAGTCTGGATCTCAGGAGGCTCATAAACTTAAAGAGCCAAAAGTGTTTCTTATGATTACTGAGAGTTGAAGGTCAGATTTAGTCAGAGGAATGGTTTAAATAAGCAAGACTAATGGTGTCCGTGTTCGTTGCATCGAGATTGTGGTTTCACCCCACCTTGGCCTTGTAAAGCTCGATCTCGTTATCTGTGATCCTCCAGGGCTCGTCGGCCTTTAGCTTATCCGCTGCCTCCTGCTCCATGTCATCTTCTCTCAGCCTATACGGCTCAATCATTTGGGAAAACTCTTCTAGTCTGCGAAATACACACACAAAAAAAATAATAATAATATGTGCTGTACACAAAGATGGAATACTTTTTCTATTAATCATTTCATATTATATTGATATCCAAGTGATCACTGTTAATTAGTTATATAATATAATAGTACATAACTCGTGCATCAATAATTCCAAAGGCTATCGTTTTTTTTTGTCCCCTCGCTAAAAACTGGGATTAAAATCATGAGAATCTTCAACGAACAGGAAGCTGTGGTCCTACCTCTCAGTCTTGGGTTTTGTATTGATGTCTCCAAGAACTGTGATATCAGAGAAGTCTATCCTGAACTTGCTGAGCAGCGTGGCCATCCTGAAGAAAGTGAAACACCAAAACAAGCGCAGGTTACTAAACACTGTTTACTGCGAAAGCGTGAGATTTACAGTGAAGAATGTGATGGCTTGCTGTGGATTGAAATCTGAATTAGTTGAAAAAATATCAGTCGCTTTGAGGGAGATCATGTGCAGGAATCTCCCTGGAGAGCAATTTCCTTAGGACTTGAAATAGAACCGAGGGGGGGGGGGGGGAACCAAAAACAAAAAACAGCAGGATAAAATAATCTGATGGAACATCAGGAGAAAGCATTTGACAAAGCTGGAGACCTTGATATATATCTAAATTTATTAAATGATTACACCATCAAAGTAATGCTTAGGGGAGGTTTCACAGCAGGTACAATTTTAAGAACAAATCACGATGACTCATTTCTCATCTCCGTCCATCTTAAGGCAATAAATATTATGCAAAATAGGACAATTTGTTGAAAAACATAAACTGAAAAAGACTTTAATAAAAGGATAAAATAAAAACGCTCGGCGCTTATGGTGATGCCAGAGATCCACAGTTGGATTCCTTCCACATTATTTTCCATCACGTCCACCGATGCACTATGAAGCATAAACCACTCTCCAATAAAGGAATACATAAAACCATCACTCCGTTCGGCTGCATTTGATCAGCCACTTAACGTAAAAAAAAATGTAAAAAAATTATAAAAAAATAAGAACAACAATCCGAGGCAGACAATTAGAGTTTTATATACAGCAGGCAGTTCATTGGAAGCGAGCGGCCTCGGGCACGCTGTGAAAGGAGCCAGCGCCGGCACGTCGCTAAATTTAGCAAACAAAGGAGCGGCAAGCAGCTGCACAGGACAATGGGAAACATTTGTGTTGGACAAAGCGGCCACGTGGGTTCAGAGCACTATTTGACACAGACGGAAAAGAGAGCAATAGTGAGAAAACACTATGTGTAAATTGTTGTTATCTGAAGAGAAACGGCATTATTAATGTTCTTTATTTAAGGGTCAGTCTGGAAGCTTATTAGTCTGCACTGAGGCAAGTAGCTTATAAAATACCCCGGGGGGAAAGGAGTGTATATTAGTGGCATAAACAGCAGCAAATCGACCAACCTTTCACTCTTTTTACAAATAGATCTCAAACTTTAGTGTACAGTAAGTACATTGATACCGGGATGAACAGTGATGACCAGCTAGTCTGTTTCAGTCCAAACGCAGACAAGCCTTTAGATGCAGTAATGCACTTTATTTACTTTACAAATATTCTAGAAAAAATGTAAAAGTGCACACGTAAACTTCTACTGTTAAAAATAATTTTTTTAAAAAATAAAAAAAACTTCCACTTTTTCCCCAGCCTCCTGCAATTTTAAATCTGGCACTAGTTAATCTTTTTGTTGTTTAATTGCAGCTTTTCATCATGGAACCTAAAACCTTTAGCCCAAATCGATCAACATTAATGCTAATAAATAATTAGCTGATATTCATTATACACTTGTTATAGTGTATATAATGTTATTCATTATACAATGAATACTAGCTGATATTCATTATACACTTGTGGGTTCATTAACACATTCATGGGAAGGCGAAGACGCACCTTTCAAGTGAATAAATTGAGACAGGAAATAGATTACTAATGTTTTAATTCGTAGGGGAGGGGGCGGGTTTTCTGGGATGTCCCCTACAGCTGTCAATCGGTCGAGGATAATTTGCTGATCGGCCCAGTCTGCAGTTTATATACGGATGGGGATGGAAGTGTACGTTCGAGTGCAAAATATTAATGCATATTGCATATATATATATATATATATATATATATATATATGAGCTCACACAAGCGGAAGGGGCTCAGAGTGTGTTACGGCGGCCCCAATGGAGCAGTTTGAAAAAGATGGCGGTCAGATGGCGTCACATGGTTGAGAGGAAACACGTGATGGGTCTTTCCTGACTGAGTGGTAGTAGTAGCCTTAATGTGGGAGCCCCCTACTGATTAGGAGGAATTGGAAACAACTAAATTAGGGAGAAAATATGGGGAAAATGCAAAAAAAAAAAAAGAAAAAAAAAAGAGGCCAGTGCTTCAGACGCTCCGGTGTACTGAGAAAACATTCTACCTTGATGGTATCCAAGCGCTAGTGAAACACTGGGATAAGCGCATTAGTGTAGCAGGGGGTAATATAGAGAAATAAGGGTAGTTTTTTCTCTCATAACGGTGTTAAGTTTGCGCCTGGATTAACTTAAACAGCCCTTGTACTATACAAGATCAGAAATATTTCTTATTTAGAAAAATTCAGCCTTGCAAGGAAAAGAAAATTTACACCTCTAAAATAATTACAGTAAATTATTATTATTATTACTATAATGAATACTATTATAATAAGGTAATAAGATACTAACGATCTGCGGTCATGATCGATCCTGTTGATCTTCCCGCCGATGAACACGCGGATCTTACAATCCTTCCACTTCTTCTTGTTGGTAAGTAAGTACGGGATGAGCAGCGTGAGACCTGCCGGAGCAAAACATGTATTCAAGATTCACAGAACTTTATTAATCCCAGAAGGAAATTGCTTTGTCTTGGTTATACAGTTGCGTTGATTAAGAAAAAGGAAAGAAAGGAAATTTAAGTAAAGAAATAAAAATTTAAAGAAAAATAACAATAAATAGACGTAAAAATTGAATTAAATATAGCACACAGTAAGTTAGATATTGCACTAAAAATAGTTAATATACCGGATATTGCACTTGAAATGTAGCGTAAATGAAAAGAAAAGAAACGGCTTAACTGACTGCGAAAACTAAATCAAATCATGAATCTTTTTTTTTCTTTTCTTCGTAAGCAAAGTAACGTTTCAGTTTTCTGACGCACCACCGTCGTCGAACAGCCACCAGACGTCCACTGTTCCTTTTCCCTGCTTCTTCTGAAACTGCTGACTGGCCTCCAGCAGCTTCTGATCGTCCACATTCAGGGGCGCTGTGGGACTCGGTTTATCTAAAAATAAAAACACAGCACCCACACACATACTTGTAAAGAAGCGACACACAAAACATGCTGCGTTATTAAATCTGATTGCAGGGTGAAGCGTTTCGAAATAGGAAAAAAGAGCAAGAGAGGAAAATGCAGGGTTTTTTCTTTAGGCACAGAATAATGAAGTCCCTGAAGAGAGAGCTTTACACACCTGCAAGCACACACTGCACTGATCACACAGTATGATCAAGCGCATACTGCACTGTCATTCAGAGCACATCATCACATTAACACACGCTAGTGTTTGCACAGATTTGTAGAGTTTTAATAGATTTTTATTATTTTTTTTCTTGGAAGCAGATCTAGCAGTGATGTGCAGCAGGAGGAATCCAGGAGAGGAAGGAAGACGAATCATTAGAAAACACACACAGGGAGAGAGAGAGAGAGAGAGAGACAGATTTCTCCAGTTATTATGGAGTGCATGGTGGTGTACAGGAATAGAAGGCAGCAGAGGAGGGCGAGAAAAACAGCATGAAGACTGAAGGAAGAGAAGAGTTATTCTTAACAGACTGTCAACTACAGCAGGTAGCTGTATAAGGTAGCTATTAAAAAAAAAGAAAGAGAGCGAGACACACACAGAGAAAGAGGGATAGAAAACAAAACCTAAGATGCACTGCCTGCCTTTTTTCAATAGGGGTTGTGTAGGAGCTTTGCCATCCTCATCATCTTCTGGATGAAGTGAAAAAGAAAAAGAGGGAGAGGGAGATGGAGAGAAAAAAACAAACAAAAAAAACAGGAGGTTTAATGCCAGCTGCTGTCGTGATGGGAAACACATGCGAGGTACAATGAGACGTCTGTTCTGTTAACATCATGGTTCAGAATGAAACCACGCTGCTCTCGGTGCAGGGGAAATGATAAACAAACAAACAAACAAACAATCAAATAAAATTCAATCAGATCAACACAATGTACATCATACAATTTTTACACACACAAAGATAAACCTCGTAAGAACTTCGGCACATCTGCGAGTCGATCTGATAATCATCTGGAATTGATCCTTCAGCAGGTGAAGTTCTCAGGAATGACTCTGGGACACCTCGGGGTGTTCAGGAACACAAACTCTGTGTTGTAGTGAACACGCTGAAAGATCTTCTGAGTCACTTTGGTGCTTAAGTTTAATGACAGCATGCGGTGATGGTGTGGAGACACCAACGAACAGTGATGATGAAAAAGGTTTAAGGTCAATTTAAGCCTAAAACTAAAACATTCAAACAACACATGGTGTGTGTGCGCGTGTGTGTGTTTGTGAGAGAGAGACCGAAAGCTAGGATTACTGTAGGCCAATAGGATCTTTAACCCCACGTCTGACCACCGTATGAATGTTCACCAGTCTGTCGAGATGAACACTGAATACACGATCTATAATAACCGCATACAACAGCTTTAACAAACACTGCTGCAGCACACACACACACACACACACACACATACACACTCCAGCTATCTCAGTCATAACATTAACACTAACACACACATCGACTGCAATCAGAACTGCAGCAGGAGCATGTGCGCTATAAATACAGTCATATTTACACATGAAACAGGAAATACACTTCCCATGTGAGAAGCAGAGACGAGCGGAGAAATTAAATGCAAAGGAAGAAAGAAAGAGAAAAGAGAGAGAGACAGCAAGAGTGAAAGGGTGTGGAAGCATTGTGATAAAAGCAATTAGAAAACTGATAAAAGAATGAATGTGAGAAAAAGAAAGAATGTGAGAAAGAGGGAAAAAAAGTGAGAAAAAAAGAAAGAAAGAAAAAGCATGCGAGGGTGATTGATATAATTTGAAAAAAGTAAATAAAAAATTATAGAACTGAAACTAAGTGAGAAAGAAGGAAATGATTAGAAAGAATGAAAAAAAAACTTGGAAAGAGAGAAAAAAGCAGAGAGAGAAAGCGAAAGAAGTTGAGAGAAGACCAGGAAAAAGACAAGAAAGAAAAAAAGACAAGGGAAGAGGGGGAAAAGAAAGATGACAGAGAAATACCTAAGTGAAAAAGGAAAAACGTAAAAGAAAGTAAGGAAGGGTGAAAAAAAGAAAAGAAAGAAAGAGGAAGTAAGGAAGGGTTTGAGGGTGAAAAAAGAAAACAGACAGAAGAATATGAAAGAATATGAAAAAGAAAAATTGAAAATAAAAAACTAAAAAGTATGAGAAATGGACTGGAAAGAAAAGAAGTAAAAGAAAGACAGAAATATACAAAGAAAGAAAAATGACAAGACAGAATAAAGAACAAGTCATTAAAAAACAAATGGATCATGAAATAAGGAGAGGGCCGGTCGGTTGAGAGAAAGAGAATTTGAGAAATTTCAGACAATAAGGGAGGGAATAAAAAAAGCGAGGAACAAACTTGAGGAAAACCGTGAAGAGGAAAAAGGAACGAAAGATAACGTGAATTTAAAAGTAAAAGTAAAGAAATGAATAGGAGAGTGTGTTGGGGAGAGAGGTGAGGTATTACAGTGTATACCTGCACCGTGTGTGTGTGTGTGTGTGTGTGTGTGTGTGTGCGTGTGTGTATGCACATGCATCTGTGTGTTGATCGGAGCTGCTGATTGGCCGGCTGTAAAGTCTGTAGTGACGTCAGCAGACGCCGGATGGAATGAAACGCGCCGTCTCTCTCTCAGTCTAAACATCATTATGGTGCAGTTTGTAGCTGGATGTAGAGACAGATTGATGGAGCAGATCCCCGACTCTCCATCTGGACGCTTAATGAGTAGAAGCTGCCTCGTCCCTAAAACTCTCACAGCTCGTTTCCCTTATGAGAACTCCCCCCCCCCCCTCCCTTCCTCCCCTCCTCCTCTTGACCTTTGCTTGGGGTCAACACGTACAGTTAAAAGGAAATCTGTCCCTTTCTAGAGTTTCTCAGCTTAACCCAACTCATCGTGACATCTCACGTAAAATACTGTGGTCGCACTGTTTTCCCATCCTCGCTGCTTCCTGTTTGTAGGAATTAAATCCTGGTTTGTTTGTCACCCAGCTGTGGGGGATGTGTGTGTTTGTGTAAGTGTGTGTTAGTGACTGGAACACATGGTCCCAGTTGGACGGTCAGGATCACAGGGGTCTGGGATACACCACTTCCTCTGTGAAGAGCCTAAGACATGCGTACTAAAAATGTCAGCAATGCGAAAAAGATCGAGCCCTTGAGGGGGGAAAAAAAAAGAAGTTATTTCATAAGAAGGGTCGTTCAAGTCAAATCGGGACTTTTACAGAACGGTTACGAGAGTAAAAACTATCTTTATCTCTCGTTATAATCACCCTGCTACACTAATGCACTTATCCCAGCGTTTCACTACTGCTTGAATACCATCAAGTTTGACCAACATGTTTGAAACACTGGCCTCCCAGGAACTCCTTTAAATGGCGCAAACATGTGGAAAGGGATGTAGCACTAGCTGAGTTCCTGTAATGTGTAAGTGGTGTTTTCTGAATGATTTGTGTGTACAGTTCTTACAGACAGATGCGTCTCGTCCACAAGTTGGAGACAAGTTATCTATCGATTTTCAAGGATCGTAGTTTTATTTAAAAACACTGAATGTTCACATGGACGACTGCAGTGGGCTCTGAGGCCCCTTGGCAGGATCGTTAATCTCAGACAGACAGTCCTGATGTTTCCACATGTTTGGACTATTAACTTAAAATCTTACAGTATGCAAATGTCAATCGTTTTACTCCTTCTTTCAGGAGAAAAGTCCCAGTTTGACTTGAACGCCCCTTGCATTAAGTATTATTCTCCAACTATAGATTATTACAATTTTATTTTGTCTGCTTTATCAACTAAAGCTGCACCAGTCCCAGTTTGACTTGAACACCCTTATTAGAAAACATTCAAAGTAAACCAATAAATGTCTTTACCTGTTTTTAAAAAGAAGTACAAGTGCTAACCTTTTTGGACAGCTGGACTGTTCTGGACGCTCGTGGTCTTCGAGGAGAGCTTGGACGAGTCTCCGTCTGAGTCTTTGCTCAGGTCGATGGACACCACTACGTCCTTCATGCCTGAGGTATCGTCTTTGGGCACAAAAGCATCACGTGTGCATTAGCCAGTCATGTTTTATGCTCATGTGCAAGGCACCGAGGGCAAAACAGTTACTAAAAAGAATTTAGCGTGAACAGTAAATAGTCTGTTAACGGCATACCGCCTCATTACGAACCCACTTTCTTTCAAATAAACAAAAGCCGGCTGTCTTTAAAGCAGTAAGTTTGATACGCACCACTTTAAAAATGTACCACAATTGTGTCTTTTGAGCCGAGCTTGCATGTTGTTAGTAGCAGTAAACAGTTTAATGACCTTTTTTCAATAGGAATCAATGAGCTAGAAAAATGCATGCAGATTTACAATATAATAATTTTTCATGCACCTCAAAGATTACAGAAGAAGATGTGAGCTGCACTCTACCTTGGCCTTGAATATGAGAAATATCAAGCCCTTCTCTCAGTCTGAGAATCACCACGCCGTACTGGAAGTCGAAAGCATCACTAAAAAATACACAAATAACGATTAGTTAGTGTCTCGTGGGAGGATGTTGGACAACAAACCGGATCAGTTCACCACAAGTCTACGTTAGAACTGCGCTTTTCCACCAGATCGGAACAATTAGTGTAAATACTGCGGCTGAATGTGCAAACAAACGAGCGCGAGTACGTGTTACGGTGAACGACGGGGCAGAACTCGGATACGGCTTAAAGACGGACCGAGATCACTTGAAGAATCGTCTACACCTTTTTAACAGATGCCTCCACATTGTGTGTATTATGCTTTGAAGAAGTAAAGGCTTAGGCTTATGTTTCAGTAATATTTAGCATGTAGCCCTGAGCATGTGATTCCTCAATTTAGATTTTTTAAAATATTTTATTATAGTTATCTATTTAGAAGTGGACAATAATGCACTGTAGCCCAAAAACTACAACTGAAGAGAAACCGAAATTATAATGCAGTGGATAAGTACAGATAAGTAAGAGACAGTGAGGTTGTTATGAAAAGGAAAATATTACAGTTTTTTCCCCCAAAACACTGATGATTTTTAATTAATATCATAGAGAGATGTATTCTCTGTACACAACAGCAATTTGACTATTTAATGAATTAAACAAGTATACAGTATGTACCAGCATATACAGTACTGTCAGAAAGGTCTTGAGCCACCACTCATTTCTTCATATTTCGCTGCCAGACTTCCTTGTATTTTTTTAAGGACTGACAGACAAATTAATCTTTTAAAGATTTAAAAAAAAAAAAAAAAAAAAAAAAAAGTCATCTAACTTGACCATGAACCAGTGAGAAACAAGTGCAGATGATGAGAGATGATGATCAGGCCTGATGCTGAATGCTAAGTGGTTGGAATGGACGAGAGGGGAAATGAGGTTTCTGCTGAAGTTGTTACATAATGAACCAAAAAAAGAAATGAGGGGTGGCTCAAGACTTTTGCACAGTACTGTATACCAACAGCCCCCACCCAGAAATTTCACGTGTGTAAAGAGACTTCGACTCACTGCATCATATTGACGTAGGTCTCTGTATCCTTCATATCCGCATTCATCCAGTCGTTCTTAAAGCCCAGCACCAGTGTGTTGGGTCTCAATCTCCCAAGTCCAGCAGCCTAACACACAGACACATGTAAGCTCAGAAAGCTAGAAAATGATGGAGCCGCAACACACCAACTAACACACACAGAATAATAACTGTAAATAAAACTGAAAAAAAGAAATAACTGCTTTAAACGTAAAAAACCATAAAGCTGCAAAATTATACCAAATAACCCTGGATAAACACACACCTGCAGAAGGTACTGGGTGCCCAAGCGGAGGTCCTCAGCAATAACGGGGGTGTAAAAAGCTTTGGTGTTGAGAAGCCAGCGCTGGTAGCGCAGCATGTCATTGTTCAACTCCTTAAAGTTGGGCCTCCGAGAACTCTGATGATGAGCCCGGCGGAGAGAGAGAGAAAAAAAACATTAAAAAAAGATGACATCACTACTCATTATGTGCCGTTAATTGATCCATAAACCTCAAGGCTTTCAGCAGTGGTAATCACCAAACCCTAACTAGGAGTCATTTTCTTAATAACGGGTCCCATGACATGAAATGGGCAGAATAATAAATCCAGCGGTACATTTATGACTGATTGAGTCCTGTTTGTCTCTAGTAGGTGCCAGGAAAGTGGACAGTTAGCCTAGTGTTTGGTTTTGTAATGGAAGACGGAGCGGTGCGAGCCAGCGGAAGGCTGCCGTGTTCTTTTGGGTCCAGTTGTGGGGGAAACTGTGTTTTTGATTACTGTGGTCTGCAGGGTCTGGCAAGAGAACGGCTGTAAAGTGCTTTTCACGTCTAACTCTTACATCACGGCTGTTCCCAGCGCTGGCATAATGGACGCTTTATTGATCCATGTTGGACTATTACAACATATAAAACACAAACATGCGTGTGGAACATTTTATATTTAAAATCCACATAAATGACTTAACATTTATACACTGATAAAAGGAAACGTATGATGCAACTTCATAGATACAGCAGCGAAGGAGTGCAGCATTACTGCAAAAGAACTTACAGTTCGCACGTGGCCACACATCAACAGGCCAACGTTCTTGGTGAAGGCATGGACCAGATGAAGCAGAGCAGGCCGAGAGTTAGGAGCTCCGGTCATCACCAAACACTGCGGCCTGTCAAGTCGAAACAAATGGATGTTCATGAGCCTGTGTCTGCGTGAAAGCTTTAAAAATCCCACTGAATTCCTTAAAAGGTACTTAATCCTTATAGTTCCTGTACAGGATAGAGAAATGCAACAAATGTCAAAACTGATAAAATTATATAATCCAAAAATTATATAATATAATATAAGCCAAAGCCTTTCATGTCTAAGCTCTACTCTGTAAAGTGGGTCCTAATTAGCACCCGTTATTGATCCATTTCAGTCCCCGAGCACTTGCCTCACCAAGAGGCACTAAATTGTCAATAAATAAATAGTCAACAAATTGGCCTTATAAATTTGTCTAATGAAATTAAAAGCGATGTATGTCAAATTTGGGCTAAATTTATCTTTTCTGATTATGAGAAGTTGACACAGAACATGAGCATGTTTAGCTGATAAGGCCAACCAAGATCAGTATGCTGCCTTCATCAAAAACACATCTTAACCACCCGACACTTAGACTTATACATAGCAGTTTTTCTTTATAAGCACCTGATAACTGTGGACTTGATCAAGTTTATCAAGTCTGATATCAAAAAACACTAACACTGAGTTGACTTTTATTTCTTTGGAAAAATGTTTACCTTATTTTCTACCATTTTTGTCATGATTTTGCCATTTTACATTAACCATCGCATTTTTTTTTTTCAAACTGCTGCTTGAAAGAATGCATTATCTGACACTGTGACTGACAGGACAGCCTCAGTTCTGCTCCCTCGGGACCCTGGGCACAGCGAGCTGGAGTTTTGTCTGATTCAAACTCGCAACCTTCCATTGATCCGATGTTTACTCTTCACTTAGATGCCGGCCTGATTTCCTTTTGGCCACCTCACTGATTTACTAGTAATTGGACACTAAACGACTTATTTTCCCTGACAGCATGGCATTAATACCAAGCACTCTGCTTGATGTTGATAAACAAATACTAAATCTGACCTCACTATAGAGTGATATAGTAGGACAGGGAAAAGACACATGCAAAGTTTGGCATAAAAAGACAAACTTTTGATGGATGTGGTCGGGAATGTGTTTGTCATGATGCCTAAGGCAGAAAGGTTGGCGTCAATAAACAAAGGCATACTTGATATGGTTTCACTTCCTGTTGCTTTTTATATCCCCTAACCGTATCTTCTTTTAGATCATGATGCCCAAGACAGGCATGAAGTTTGGTACAAATACATAAAAGCATTTCTGAGATACATCTTTATTTCCCGTTTGTTCCTCCTCGTTGTATTAGTATATGAAATGTCTTTGATACTCATAAGTCTCGGTACCCAAGACAGGTACACACACATCAGTAGGCACAACATCCCATGCTGATGTTAGATACTGCTGTATCACTGCATCCATGATATTAGAAGTGGTATATAATTCTGTAAGGCAGAGGAAGCGTATGGCGAGATTCACAAACACAAGCACACAAACAAAACTAGTGATTTCTGTGTCAGGTCATCTGCTGTGGATTTTATTAAATGTATTACTGACATATTCCTCTGAACACAAACATACATTGGATAATGGTTGTCAGGTCCAGCGTTGATATGTTACTTAGATTTGATGATGATGATGATTATGGAAAATCTGTGTGCGCAACTTTGGCTAGACGAGAGTGCCAGATTGTTTGCCCAATTATGTGCTTTGCTCAATCTATGTGCTGGAAAATGCCCCATTAGGAAACCAAATTCAAGAGACTTGACATGCTCTTGGAATATCATTACTCTTAGCACTACATGCTTGCCTCGGACCATTTTTCTTTTCTTTTCACATGACCTCAAAAGATCATCTTTTTGGTCAAGTATAGAATGTGAGAAATTTAGATTAATATACTTCAAAGCACATACTGTAAGAAAAAGGGATTATGGCTAAGCAAAGGCTAAGAGTAGCTCATTTGATTATCGTGGCATTATCAGACGGTCCCTAATCCTCCAAGGACTTATTGCCATGGGAACACTAACAGGCGCCCACATGCTGGGTAAAGTTTCCTCCATTTCAGCTCCTACAGTGTGTGCCAGCTGAATACCGGCCTAATCTTAATGAGATTACAGTCATTCAGCATTAATCCAACTAAATGTGTTTCTTTTCCCCCCAAACTGTTCGAATAACAAGAAGTGCAGACATCTCCCAGGATTCAGAATGTGATCAGTGTGGGTGACTGCCTCAGGCTGAGGGAAGGTTTGATGTGTGTTGGAAGATAAGCTTGGGGAAAATCTAATCTTGTTAGACTAAGTACATATAGTGAGTAGTTTGATTACTGTTCCACATTATAAAGAGTCATATGATACTTGATCTAAACCGTCTTTCCAGCATAACTATTCATCTACAGGAGACCCTAAAGACAGCAGCCACAAACATGTCTACATTCTTTCACACCAGAGGTTTAATTTTATCCAACCCAGCAGGAGGAACACCTGATCAAACAACTTAAATGCAAGTTAAACCAATTAAACTGGAGGAATCAAGGTTCTGGTTCACTTGGATATAATGTGCTGGAGAAAAAAAAAAAAGAAAAAAAAAAAGTCATAGACCCTTGCCTTGCATCAAATACAGTCTATCTTTCTGTGGTCTTGGCTAGGTAGATTAATTCAACAAAAAGTGTAAAATATGTTACAAATGGCTGACAAATTGAGAGATATTGTGCCTTTTTTCTCGGCATGGTTGGGGGTCCACTTGGTCCAGTATCATCTTTTAAGTCATCCTATCCTGGATTTACCCTATCCTGAAATGTTTCCCACCTTATGTGGTTGGTCTCTTGTCCAGGATGACCTCACCCCATCCACAGGGTAGAAGAGCTCACTAAATATGTTTACATGGACAAAAGTTCTTCAATGCTGAAAGAGACCACTGGCATCAGGGAATACTGTTTCCATAAAGGGGTGCACTGGGTCAGCAGCAGTGTTTAGGTGGGTGTAACTGTAAAAGTAACATCCACATGAAAGGCAAGACGCAAGCTTCTCATAAAAAAACATTGGCCAAAAGCATGATACTGTCTTTGCCAGCTACCCCAGTACAGCCTTCACTCCTCACATTCATAAATGAGTCTTGGCCGCCCATGACGGTGTTGGTGATTCACCAGTTTTCCTTTTTTTGTGGACAAATTTTGGTAGATCCCGATCACTGCAGACCAGGAAAATCCCACAAGAGCTACAGTTTTTGAGATGCTCTGACCTACTGTAGTTGTCTAGCCAGCAGAATCCGGCCTTGTCAAAGTCAATTTAATCCATAATCGCTTGATACGTTTTTCTGCTTTCAACACATCAATTTCAGGGAGAAAATGTTCAGGTTCAGTTGCTGCCTAATAATATCACACCCAGTTCCAGGTACTGCTG
Organism: Clarias buthupogon; assembly: GCA_030014345.1. Classification (NCBI taxonomy): domain Eukaryota; kingdom Metazoa; phylum Chordata; class Actinopteri; order Siluriformes; family Clariidae; genus Clarias; species Clarias buthupogon. The sequence continues at coordinate 16,890,645 of JAQMYK010000009.1, forward strand.
TAATGTGATAATCAACATTATTCACTTCACCACTCAGTGGTCATAATGTCATGGCTGATCAGTGTAGTGTTTCCTCCACCAAGAGGGAAATGTGATCACTTCAAGTGTTTACATAATTAATATTTACTCATTCAACAGATTATCAAAGGTTTATGCAGTGCTTCTCATTCTGATTGAAATATTCATTCTAGCTGAGGTGAACCGGGTCAGACAGTTCATATGGAGCTGTTTACATGATGCAGTTTTAGTCTGAAAGGTCTATTATTCCCATTATTAGCGAAACACACATCTAGCGATTAGTTTGGTGAGTATGAATGGGAGAGAATGAAAATTATGTAAATCATCCGATATGGCCAACGCTTTGTCTCATCTCATCTATGTAGGTATTACGTAGCCTGTTTGGTAGTGTTGTTTAATGACGTCATAAATAAGACAGACACTTAAATCTCACACCACATGCCTGAGAAAAAAAAACCTTGGTCAACTGCAAGCAGAAAGTTGAGTTGATCATAAACAATTTAAATCAGGGATGTAACACAAGTAACAGTATTGTGGTAAATCTGCCTATTAGGCCTGTAATGGATCTACTGCAGTACTAAAGAGAATTTCAGACAAGTTCACTGATGATCACTGAGGATTATAGCTAATGCCTGAACCAAGTGGCTTCTTGTATTGGTTACATACCTGTATGAAAGGTATTAAATTCAAAGTTTACTTTTTAGACACAATCATACACAGTAGGATGTGTGCTGAAATGCTCATTACATCTGTGGGTAACATTATTAGACTTTACTATCCATCCATCTACTGTAGGATCCTCTGTAGTCCAACTAGGGACCATGGAGGCCAGTAGACATGCTAGTAGACAGCATTAACCAATAAGCCACCGTACCGCCATTAGACTTTACATAAAATTGAATTTACTACGTATAATGATAATAATAATAATAATAATAATAAGGCTAGGCAGGGGCAGCTCACATTGGTGAATGCTGGTTATTTACAGTCAGGTATTTGGCAGACGCCCTTATCCAAAGTGACCAACATTTTATTTCGTTATACATCTGAGCAGTTGAGGGTTAGGAGCCTTCAGGGCTCAAGGGCCCAACAATGGTAACTTGGTGGTCATGGGGTTTGAACCTGGGACCTTCCGAACCATAGTCCAATGCCTTAACCACTGAGCTACCCAATGTACATACAGTAGATGACAAATACTGTAAATATTATACTATTATACAGGAACTGTCAGTTATTTTTAGGATTAATTAGAATTCTAGAACTCTCAGAATTATAAATTGTGTGTGTGTGTGTGTGTGTGTGTGTGTGTGTGTGTGTGTGTGTGTGTATATAAATGGAGCAAACTGTATGTACTGCAGAATGCAGGGTTTTTTAAACAGATTTTTCAACTCCAGTATTAAACAGCAATGAAAGTCATTCAAATGTTAAACCCATTATCAGCGACAAACACGCTAGCGTAGACGGGGTGGCTTTAAGCTTTGATAAAATGTAGCTCTACCAGAATCAACAAACTACAAAGCGAGCACAACTTGACTACACACCTGCAAACACTACAAAAAAAAAACAAAAAAAAGCTCGCCACATGTGCAAACTAAATCAGGCAACGAGAAAGGAAATGGAGCATCACAAACTCCTGCAATGTTCATTTAAGTCAAGTAGAAAATGACATCATCGTACAAAAAGGTGTGAACTCGGGACGTTTGCGTGTACCTGAAGGTCTTTATGTGGTCGGCGACGCCGCAGAGCTGCAGGCTGTGTGTGAGGGCCTGGTGGTAGGTCAGTGCCTGGGTCGAAGAGCCCCAGTTCACATCTGCACATGGAAACACATTTAATGTTGACCTGGTTTAAAACCAAGACACCGATTTTCTTAATCCTGACATTTATATAACTCTGTTTGTGTGCTTGTGGACTTTCGCACAAATGACCTTTCCATTACGTAAGACTGCGCCGTAGACACACACACACACGTAGAGACTCCGCATCCACACGTGTGCACACACGCACGCGCCGCCACATGAGACGTCGCAGCATCTGTGGCCTCAGCATGCTGGTGACCTGGAGGGCGGATGACCCTCAGACTGCCACAGCAGGTGGTACAGGCTGCGTGCCAGACTCCTGCCCTTCCCTTCCTCCTGTGGTAGTCTGTACCAGGCAGAGCCCAGCTCCTCTGTTAGTGTGGGCACCGCTCTCACACACATCAAGTGTTGCAAAACAGCTTAAAGTGTTCCTTCACAACACTAGAAATGTTGTCACTAAGTACCTTTTAAAACTCGCCAGCATGACACATTTGATCTCGGTTCCTAAAAGATGTTTTTCAGGCTTGCGGTGTTTACTGGAATCAAAATCAAAGGTTCGCTACAGATGTTCAATATGAATTTTATGTTAATATTTTAGGCATGGCTCCCGGTTTTAGTTGTTTATTTTATGCATACATTTTAATTATACCTACATTGCGTGTTTACTCTAGTAGTATTCCTCATAATTACTTCCCTCATAACTAATGCTCTCGCTTCCTCTCATCTGATACAATAATCAGTTACATTTCTTATTCTATTGTTTCCCTCATATTTAAAGATTATTTTCCAAGAAATCCTTAGAGAATTCATTCAGTCTACTTATTTTAAAGCCTATTTTAGTAAGTGAAAAGTAATCTATAGTTGGTTTCGAGTCAAATCCACAATTTACATTTTAAGTTAGAAAAGTTTTGTTTGAAATATTGTGACAAAATTTTTATTGGTTTAAACTCAAACTGATAAGTGTTTGACAAACATTTAACAAATTTAATTATAAATCTCGCCCTGCCTCAAAGGCGATTTTTTTTATCACCATAACTAATTAACTTAAGTTAAAATTGCATTTATAAAAAAATTTGTTCATTTGTTCATTCTTTTTATTCCTTTCATTAATTTATTCAGTTATTCTTTTTTGATTCATATAATTTCATTCATCCTCATTCCCCTTTCACTTTCTTTTTCTTTCATTCATTTCTTTCCACATCCTGATGAAGATTACACAAAACGCTAGCCATAGAATGAGTCTATACTATGGATAAGATACTATACTAAGATCTATTTCTGTCCTTCCTCTGACTGCATCTACAACCAAAAATAGCACATCGACTCCACCGCAGTGTGTGTGTGTGAGTGTGTGTGTGTGTGTGTGAGTGTGAGAGAGAGAGAGAGAGAGAGAGAGAGAGAGAGAGAGAGAGAGAGAGAGAGAG
>JAQMYK010000009.1:16893982-16908525 GCA_030014345.1 Clarias buthupogon
GAGAGAGAGAGAGAGAGAGAGAGAGAGAGAGAGAGAGAGAGAGAGAGAGAGAGAGAGCCATGCTGCTGCATTGAGAGAGAAGCAGATAACGATGAAACTCATATCAGCCAGGGAAAAAAAAAAAATGTACAGTCTGATGCATCAATATGTGCTGAAGCTCAAACACTGGCTGTTGAGAAAAAAAATCCTGAAGGACAAAAAACATTGACTTAGCCAATCTAACAAACTGACCGAGTTGAGCAGCTGACCAGAAACTGGATTAAACATTTAGAATTACGATATAAAAACACACTGGGAATATGGAGAACATAAATAATAATAATCCACATGAACAAGGCGTGATTAAACTCCTGATTCTTATGCATGTGGAGAGAAATAAGTAGTTAGACTGACCTGGCTTTTTGTAGTTTACGTAGATGTAGAGGGATAAGACGATGACGTTGGTCAGGAGCGCAGCCCACCAGTTGATGACGAACATAACTACGCAGCAGAGCACAGCTCCAGCCAGAGACACCCACATGTTGTAGTACTTAAAGCTTGGCCTCCATCCTGTCCAACGCACGCACCAATTAGTACGTACGTAGATATTCAGCGATGCATCCTGCCTCCTCATAACATACTACTACAAGCGTATTTTTGTGTGCTCTGAAACTTTTCTTCTGCATATTATTAGATTATTAACCTACTGAGAGTACATAAATGATTATTGCCTGCTTTGTGTCTGTAAAAAAAAAAAACTGCTAAAGTATGTAAAGGTTTTTTCCCCATTATTTTAAGTCTAAAGTCGACTAAAGTCATCGAATGATGCAATGACTTTGGCTGGGTTTTCACAGGCAGGGTCACATATGGTATTCTAACTAATGTAATAGTTGCTTGATATATCTGTATCATTATATATTTACAACTATAAATAAATAACTGTAAAAAAATTACACCTTTATAACTATATGACACTATAAATGAACAACTAAAAACATAAATCTATCTACAGTATATGTATATATAGCATAACTATATAATTAACTGGATATATTCTTAAATAACTGTATAACTATTTAAACTTTCACAGCCGAATGTTGCATGCCATAGTTTTCACTCAAGTTAACTTCGCTCGTGCACTTCAGACAGCTTCTATCTTGCACGACTTTCTTTCAACTACTTCTTAAATCTTTCTCCTCTCTCACTGCAATGACTGCTGAACTAATCGATACACACATTTACATTCGATTTTTTATTTTTTTTTTACTATTATTAAGGACAGTGATTAATTGCTGCAATCTAACTTGCATGAAATAAAACCGAAGTGGCAGACGCCAGATTACTGTAAATGATCTCCTGCTCTAAACATCGCATGGCTTTCTTACATCCTTAGAAGACGGTATGATATTCTATGTCGTTAGCTGTTCTGACAAATGTATCATCAGACTGCGACAGTTTAATACATCAGTGCCACAATTTGCATAAGCATGAATACAGATTTGGATTAAAATGAGTTAGCATCAGTTAGGATATATGAGAGGTTACAGTAAATAAATGGGTTTCTTCGACAAGGAGCTAGTACTAGGCTAATGGGATTTTTTTTTTTTTTTTTTAGTAAGGTCAAGCAATTACATAGCTGAACTGTTATACAATAATGCTACGAAGGATACATGACATAAAGGGTACATGTGATTGGGGGGAAAAAAGAAGCTGAATAAGAGATAGAGCTCTCCAGTAAATGCTGTACCAAAAAAAAATAAAAATAAATAATGATGTACCCTTTACGTGCATGAAACTGTGGACATATAAACGTCATAGTTAGAATGAAGGTATATACCTGGTGGTCTTCTAGAGCTTTGGTATTGGAGGAAGAACAAACCTCTTTACACAAGGAATAAATATGTACTTAAAATATGCTTGAAAGACAAATACAACATTGACAACCATTATATTATGATACTGCGCAAAATCTGCCCCATGCTACTGTTATCATCAAGGACTGTTTGAACCACAAAAGTAAAAACTATAGACATTATAATATGAGTGCCGTTCAAGTCAAACTGGGACTTTTCAGGAATGAAGGCAGAAAAATGGTTGACGTTTTCAGAAGACTGGAGATGATGAGCTGCGTTAAAACATCCGTAAACATTGTTTTCATCCTAGACCACCACTTGCACATTACAAGAACTCGGCTGGGAGTTATTGCCACATCCCGCGTACAGTCCTGACTTCGTTCCACATGCTTGAGCCATTAAAGGAGTTCCTGGGAAGCCAGCCTTTCAGACGTGAAGCTGCCACCCCAATTATGGCTCCAGGTACTGGGAAAAATTTCTACCTTGATGACGTCCAAGCACCAGTGAGACACTTGGATAAGTGCATTAGTGTAGCCGGGGATTATATAAAGATATAATGGTAGTTTTTACTCTCATAATTGTGTTCTGTTATCCTGCACAATCAAAAGTTCCGGTTTGACTTGAACAGCCCTCATATATTCCCTGATAAAAGGGTAGGTAGTTTGGTTTTATAAAAAATTCAAGATCAGCTAATATAACTGAAAATAAAACAAAAACAAGTTTTTTTTAAATTTATAAAACTATAATATAGTACTTTCCTATAGAAATATATCACAACTACACATCATAAACACTGCTCTCATATACTCTCACATTGTACCATAATTTCCTGTGCAATAATACCTGAAAACTTTACTTAGGAAAACATCAATATAAGGTAAAAGAGACCGCAGATTTTTTAAAATCAACATACTTGTGTCAGAACTTTAAAGATCACAAACTTTATATAACCCAATATTTTTTTAGGTGAGATATCCATACAGAACATAATGATACACTTAAACAATTTAATATTAGGTAACTCTATTCCATACTGTTCATAGAACAAGAAAATCACTTAAGAAACAAGAAGGACCAAGAAAATCCTTAATTACGACAACAGGAGTTAATAAAATCTGAATTATAGCACATGTACACGCTACTTCATTAATGCAGCCCCTTCAACTATTCAAGTTCTGGACACCTGAAAACTAAAGCACTTATTGCTCAATAACTTATTGCTCTACTCTACTTAGCTTAATATGGTTACTGCAACAAATCACACTTGAATAATTTAACTGTCTGCTTTTTTTTTTTTTTTTGGATTTAGATTTTTTTTTCCACAGAGGTCAAATTGTTCCTTAAAACTTTCCAACATTAGAAAGTTTCTTAGTAACATAAGTTTGCTTTTTAATTTCTAGAGAAGGAAAAAGAAAGATATAAGGGAGTACTGTTTATAATTATTATTATTATAATGTAAGCAGTAACAGGAACCAACTTGTTTCATATGATTATTCATAACTATAAACAGATAAGTATACTGCTTTTAACAAAATTTAAGATTTATCATTACGGAAGTCCCTAAACTTGACACGAAAATTAATTGAGTTAAAAATTGAAATCCCATCAACAAATGCAACTTAACATTTTAATTTCTCTTGATAATAAGCTGGTGAAATTTTAAGACAGAGTTATATTCAAGTGTTTTAGGAAACATTCAGTGTTTGGGTAACAGGCAGCTTATCACAAACCAGACTTACCGGGAGAGTTTGCCAAAGAGGCGTGGAACACTGAGAAGTTGATCAGGGCATACGAGGCCAGGAAGAAGTTTGAAATGATTGGTGCGATGACATTCAGCTCGGCTGGATGGAGGAAAAGAAAAAAAAGAAAAAAGGACACATTTGTAGAAGATATTTTTAAAATATGAGGCTTAAACCTGCAACCTACAGTAGTTTTTCAGACAGTCTGCATACCAATAAGGATGAAGGCTATGGCAATGCCAAATGTGAGGAAGTAGCCACGCAGGGGTTCATTGTTCTTGCCGTAGCCTTTACCAAAACCAGCAATGCCAGGGTAAATGTTGTCCTTGCATAAAGCCTGAAGAAACAAGAGCGTCGATTTGTGATATAAAAAGCAATATTTTAAATAAATAAAGATAAACATTGGATTAAAGATTTTGAGGAAACAAATGAATTGCATTTTTTTTTTTACTATGGAGACACTTTGGATTATTAACCGATGACGTAAAATCGTGTCTGCTTCCGATCACAGGAGCACAGACTTCACGTTGTCATGTTAACCTCCGACACTGAGCAGATGCTTCCTGTGCTGATGTTACGTCTGTCAGGTTGTGATGCAACACAGCGTTTCCAAAAAGGACATTTCAGTCACTATCATGCTGCTGATTTGACTCAGCAAGCTGAATTTTGTCACCAGCACTTTGCCATATATTTTATGTCTATATACTTTAACTAGAAGGTAAATTATATTAAGCAGGTATCTGACTATTCACTAATGTTCACCAACAGGACAAATACGCATTTTAAATCTGTCCAGTTTGTCTTCTAGCGAATATAAAACTAATTGCGCTAGCATGTCTATGGGATCTGTAATGTTGTTAGCACTGTGCTAATTACTAGCCAAAATGTGCTAGCTAATTTTAGCTGCTAGTAGGCTAAATGTTAAATGAACGTGTTGCCTTATACTTTTGACCTGTAACTATAATATTTATGAGGATAAAACGGTGATCAATTAGAAACATTTTTATTTCTGCTTTACAGTGCAACATCGAAAATTAAAAGAGCTTATCAAAGTGTTAGACTAGCATCAGCCTACTCGCTCACTAGCAAGGACAGAATAGTGTTCGACTGTAATGCGCATGAAATAAAGGAATTATAGAATCACTTAAAAATACCAGCCTTCACCTACAGTCAACAAATGTATATTTAAGTTAAACACTTTTGTGCATCATTTATAGTTATGTTAAAACTGTTATGTTTTAAACGATAAAGAGGAAGAAAGTGGTCAAAGTGCTCTGATCACTCACCTGGAACACTTTGGGAGCGCTGACCAGAGAGGCCAAAGCAGAGGAAAGAGTCGCAGAGAAAATCCCGGCTGTGATGAGTGGCCCGAAACCCGACACCACACTCATAATCTTTTTTTCGGGGGAGAAAGACAGGGATATTCATTCCATCTCATTTAAACAATGTTTATTTTCCTCTCACCAATACACGTGGCATAATCTTACCTGAAAATCATTGTGGAGTCCATACTTACAATTGGACTCGGTTGTGTTAAAAGGCTTGCAGGAGGAAAAGTCATAACCAAATGAGCATTCAGCACCAGTGCAGTTTGGCCTTGTATCGTTGACCTTGAAACCTGTGGCATCTCTCACAATGCAGGCTCCTTTTTTTCAGGGAAATAAAACATACAGCTGAAGATTAGACATTACTGGATATAAAAATTACAATTTCTCTACTGGCAATCATTTTTTTAGCGATTTTAACAATGAACATATGACACAAAAATCCAGATATTAATCTTTAATGCATACAGTTATAAAGGGTGTTCAAGTCAAACAGGGACTCATGATTGAAAGCATTAATCTGGATGACCTTTACAGAAGACCTCAATCACAGTACGGTGATGAGACTCTTAGCCGAATTACAACATTTTAGTGGTGCATACGTTTTAAAGAACGCGTACGTCCTTAAACGATGAGGTGGCTCGGAGCCGACTACAGTCGTTCCTGTGGACATGCAGTGAGTGCAACGTCTGAACCTTGAAAATCGATGGATAACTTGACACAAACTTACAAAAGCGACACATCTGTCTGCAGGAATTTTCAAAAGTTTGGGCCATTAAAGGAGTTCCTGGGAGGCCAGCGTTTCAGACAGCAGTCCGATCTGACCGAGAAAACTTTCTACCTTGATGGTATCCAAGTACCAGTGAAACACTTTGAGAAGTGCTTTAGTGTAGCAGGGGATTATATAGAGAAAGAAATTTATGAGAGTAAAAACTACCTATGTTCATTGATTCTGCAAAATCAAAAGTCCTGTTTTGACTTGAACACTACTTGTATTTAAACACATTGATACAATATAATGCAAGCTCCACTGGATGTCATTTACCTGAACTTATAGCAACACCTACGTAGACGATGCCTGTAATAACAATGGCTAAGAGTGTTCCCCTCGGGATCGCCATTTGTGGATCCTAAAAGGAAAAAAAAAAACAAGCATAAATAATGCAAACGCTCGGCCAGGTCTTTGCCAAGCAGCTCTCCTAATTTGCCTACAGCCGTTTTTCAGACTCACCGCAAGATCTCCTGAGATATTAGCACCAGCCAGAATGCCAGTAGCTGCTGGGAAGAAGATGGCAAAGACAGAGAAGAAGGTTTCTCCTCTGAAGTCCGGTATTAAATTTTCCAGCATGATACCAGCTGTAAAGGACGGAAAAATAACATGAATATGTGTAAAGAGAAAACCTCTGCGATTATTATTACGAGTCAAGTTTGTGGAGAAAAAAAAAAAGACTGTCATACAATTATAGCCAAAGAATCCTTGATGATTCTTCACTTCAGTTGGAATGAATAAGCCGATAAAGTAGTTGAAGATGGCAGTGATTAGGATGATCAGCAGGAAGATCTGAGCCTGTGAGTGAAAAAGCATAACGTTACATGTTTGTTGTTTTTCTTTACGTGTCCCTTCATGTAGTCATAGAACCAAAGATTCTCACCTTGGCCTCCCACTCCATGCCTGCCACGGAGATCCCAAGCAGGATAATGACGGTGAGGATTCCTACGATTCGGATGTCATTAATCTGATCGAGCATGACCAGATTCGCTTCCTGGAACAACAAAATCGCAGATAAGTCGACCCTTTATCCATCCTTTATTATTATAGAAAGAAAAAAGAAATGTCAAATTTCTTACATGAAGCAGCTCAACGACAGTCTCAGAAAAGCCCACGACGTACATGGCCACTGCCACGGCGTTGGCAAAAGCAAAGATGAGCCCAATAGAGCCACCAAACTCAGGGCCTAAACTTCGAGATATCAAATAATATGCCCCTCCTGCAGACAAAGAGAAAAACACCAAACACTTCATTAAAATTTGTACGATTTCTAAACTAAAACTATGAGAGCCAGTTGCACCATTGTGCTTGATGGCTTTTTTTTTTTTTACAAAAGCAGTTGACAATACTGTTCTCGCGAGAACTATTCTGGATCAGCTGACCTTCATGTCCTAAAAATAACAATTGATCGTTTTAGTTTTATTTAACTACATAACTTATTAAATTCCATACGGATTATTTCATAGTTTTGAAATCTCCAGTATTAGTCTAGAATGTAGAAAATAAAAAACACTAAAGAGAAACACAGTAAATTGAAAGGTGTGTACAAACTTTTCAAAAAGTACAATAAAAAGTATTCAGGAAATGTCTGGAGTCTAAATTAATAAATGAATATGAAATAGAAAACAAATATTGCTTTTAGCCCACGGTTTTGTGTTTGAGAAAACCCTCTATAAGCACCATCAGCTATCACAAGGCGTATGTGATCACAGCGAATGTTACATTTTATTAACGTATTTGTCCTTGAGCTTTACTAAAAGTTTTACCATCTTGCGCACTGAACCTTGCAAATCTTGCAGACAAAACACTAACAGCACCGGCTGAAACCGAAACTGGTCCTGTGCATACACAACCTGACCTGATGGATGAACAGATCGTGCTGTAATCTTAGAAAATATAAATATTCCTGCTATGATATGGTTACACTACCGTGCTGAAAACAAAAACAAACACTTGTCACGGAGTGAGTGATATCGGTTTCAGGGTTCAGTACTGCAACAGAAGAGGTTCGGCAACACCCCGTTAATGTTTCCCACAAAACCAAAATCCATGTGCTTCCCTTTTCCTTTAGGCAAGTTATAGCGAGTAAGTCACCTCATGCCCCAGCCTGTGAGGGTCAAGGGGTAAATAATTATAGTGATGCTGACAGAACTGGAGCCGAGTGCCAAATCTTGGCAAAATAGTAAAGTGAACTGAATGTTGCCTATAATGAATGAAATGCTGATAAATGTACAGAATAGAAATGCGCCCAAAAATCTATCAGTGTAAAGAAACAGATGTACAGCTTTCCTTCTATAAAGTCTACTGATGTCTGTCTGCCATTTCATCTCAAGTCCAAAGGGAAAGCTCAGGATACAGACCCATTAGGTGTCGATGCAAGTGATGGAGGCCAGCATTAGGTTGGAATATAAATCAGACCTATCGGAGAGATGGCAGAAATTTAGGGAGTTGCCAAATCAGCACTTTGGTGCATTCTTAAAAAAGAAGGAATGCACCGATGAGCTCAGAATCACCAGAAGGTCTTAAAGTGATAGTTTAGTCTGATCTAGCTCAATGAGACTGTAGTCTACAGTACTTATATGCAACTCAATTTTTCATTAAAGAAAAAAAAAAATCCCCTAAAGTCCATGGAAGACAACTAAAGGTGATAACTGCAGAAACGACCCAGGGGGAAGAAGTAGACTGAGTTAGTCACATGACCTCAAGCCAACTGAACATGCCTTTCACTTACTGATGACAAAACAAACCTTCAGTTGGAAGAAAGCACCACAAACAAGCAGAAAATCTGGCAAAGTACAGACGGGGAAACTCAGCACACACATTTGCTGGTGTCCATGGCATGGTCCGTGACTTAAGATAAGATAAACCTTTATTAGTCCCACAAGTGGGAAATTTGTCCAGGCAGTCAGTGATGCCAAATGTTTTGCGTCAAAGGATTGAAAATAATTCGATAATTCTGATTGTTAGTTTGTCTCATTACTTCAGATCCTGAGAAAATGTAGATATACTTGAAAAACTAAATTCCTCCAGTTCTCAATTTCTAAATTTTTTATGCAATATTTTGAATATATTGAATTAAACACAAAATCCTATACATTTCAAATTCACTGAGGTGGTGTAAGGAGGCAAAATTATGAAAATTGTGTGGCTGTTCATACTTATGGACCTAACTGTACATGCTGTCCAAATAGCATGGTAGTAAAGACTTTGTTATAACCTGTGAAACCCCCCCACGTGTGTGTGCATTTTTATATAGTATAAAGTCAATCAAGAGGTCTGTTTTTTTTTTGCCAAAACCAAAAGGAATCCAAGTTTAAGTTTGTAACAAATCTAGAATAATGACCCTGCATCAACATGTAGACTCCAATCGCCATCATTAATACAAAATATCACTCAGATACCACGCCAATCAATCAAAATCCTTTGGTAACACTATTCACTAGGCAGACTGTATACCCGGAAATCTCATACTACATAAACAGTACTTTAGCGGCAGCCACGTTCTGTGTATCTCAGTGGTGAATGGGATACAGTGCGCTCCAGTATATCAGAGGTCACTATGCCGTTCTCATGATCTTCCCATCAGTGCAATATTGGCCTCAGACTCGACCCGCTGTCCTCTCACGTTTCACCCAGTGCCGCATGCCCAGTACATCATCTCCTCCTCTCGAAGCCTAAACACTTCCTCAATTGATATGTTGCCTTATGAAAATATCCTTATCACATGCCACAAAGTAAATGTACACCTTAACCCGGCTTCGTCCATCAGCACTGCGGCAGTGTAATTTAGAGCAGAATGACCTGGTGTGCATGATGTCTGAAAGACACATCGACTACAAAGACAGGGGCTTATTAATTCTGTACTTGACCTTAGACACCCATACTTGTGCTTATGCAATAGTCTGACTTACCTGGAGGACGTGGTGACATGATGACATGCTGGATTTCAGCACGATAATTAAATTTACTGGATTACAAACATGGGGCAGAAGTTTTATACATATTTTCTGTAAAAACCAGGCAGTAAACTACTGCAGGAATAATATACCGTACCATATACCATACACTAGTGTGGGATATACAGTATGAATTTATCGGCTACTTCATTAGGTACAACTGTTCAACCACTTCAATCAAATCGCATTCGCATGTAGACGTGGTCAAGACGATCTGCTGAAGTTGAAATCCAGAGGTGATCGAACGACTTTGAACATGGCATTGTTGTTTGCGCTAGACAGGCCGAGTATTTCTGAACCTGCTGGTCTCCTGGGATTTTCACACACACCACCATCACTAGGGTTCACAGAGAATGGAAAGAGAGACGATATCCAGTGAGGGTCAGATCTCTGTGTGAGACTGCCGTGTTGATTCTAGAGGTCAGAGACTGGTTCGAGCTGATAGATAGAGTAACTCCGATAACATCTCATTACAACTGAGGTATCCCAAAGAGCATCTCTGAACGCACAACACGTCGAACCTTGAAGCAGATGAGCCACTCCAGCTAAAAACAGGAAACTAAGGGTACAATTAGGATGGGCTCACCAAAATTAAGACAATAGGAGATGAGAAATGTGTGTCTGGTCTAATAAGTGTCGAGGTCTGCTGCGACATTTGGAAGAAGCTTGGATCCATCCCAATTTCGATCAATGGATCAGGCTGATGGTGGTGGTGTAATGGTGTGGGGGATATTTTGTTGAGACTTTTGTGCCTTCTAGTACCGGAGTATTGTCGCCGACCGCGCTCATCCCCCTTATGACCACACTGTACACATATTTTAAAGTCTATATTTTAAAAACATGGGCGTTAGTTCACTGTACTCAAATGGCCTCTAGATTCCTCTAGTGGAGATTCGCATCATGGATGTCCAACTGATGAATCTGCAGCAACTCTGCGATGACGGACCAAAAAAAGAAAAACTGAAGGAATCATTTGCTCTGAGATTGCTGATCACCAGCACATGGCATTTCAATTCGGCAGCTCAGGCGTATAAAAATAAAATAAAATAAAAACTCCTACAAACCAAAATGTTTTGCTTCCTTCCTGCTGTTGAGTCTCGTTCTTCTTGCAATCAAACCACACCGGATCTCATGGAATGTTTCCATGTCATGGTGAATTAACGCAGTTCTGACTACAAAAAAGGGGGCCAACTCAGTACTACCAAGGTGTACCTAATGAAGTGGCCGGTGAGTGAGGTTTTACAGACGAGAAAATTTGAGATGTATTTTTACATCTAACAAATATAGAACATGTGAACTGATCTTACATACTCCCATGCATTGTCTTTTTCCCATAAACATCAGCATGCATTTTAAATGAAATCCTGCGGGCGGAAAAGTGACGTGAGCAGCATGAGCAATGAGAAAGTTTAACAGTGACGTCAACTGCCATTTATCTGCCGCCTCCAACCTCAGCTTGCAAAAAAAATAAATGAAAAGAAAAAAAGAAAGAAAAAAAATAAAAAATCAACCAATGTGGATGACAGAGAGCCAAGAGAAACATTAGTAATTATATTCATACAGCATATTATATATATATATATATATATATATATATATATATATATAAATAAGGAGATTGACTGACACACAAACAACTCTCAGCCTAATAAATCGTGCGCACCATAAGAATCAGCTTGGATATGATCCTTGAAAATGATTCATAACTGTACAAGAACATAAAGATCCTGAACACCGAGCCATCACTCAAATCACTGAGCAGCAGGACATTTACAAAGCCTTACTGCGAGGTGATTAAATGCCCTTTTGACCATCGCTATACGACCTCATAGTGAATGATCTGTGAAAGTCCTGCTGCTCGCTCTGCAGTTTTGGACGTCATGTCAAACGTAGCGTGATAGTGCACTGTGAGCTAAAATACCTCCTCGCACAAAACCGTTGGTCGCTATGGCTGAGGTGGAGCAGCCTGTGATGGAGGTCACGACGGTCGCCATGGTGATGATGATGCAGGTGCACACTGTGGAGGGGGAAAAAAAAAAAAAGGAACGTGGTTGTATTAGTATCAGAGCATGGAGGGACACAAGTCTTTCCAAAGAAAGGTCAGGAATTTTAAAGGATTTTAATCTGTGACTAAATGGCTGTTAATAAAGCATTTTTGTGTCCTTTAATAAAGAAGAAATAAAACAAATGATGAATTTCTTAAGAGGAAAAATAAATAATAATTTTTCCTGCTCATATGAGCAGCACATTGAACACTTCATGTACTTGTGCAGCTTCCAGTAAATCACACTTTTTCTAAGCTGATGTCTCAGCACTCGAGAATGGTTTCTAGGAAACGTCTTTGTGTTCGAAATTCAGCTACAGGTGCCACCTTAGAGCAACGTTTAGCATGGGAATGCAGAACAGTGACAGGGTGATGGAAGGCCATGGAGGTTGTGTGAATTAAGACGCTAATTCACAAGAGCTGTACGGAGACAGCGAAACCTACCAATTCCAGCCTGGCCCACGATCCATGTCATGCGGATGAAGAGCATCACACCCCAAATGTTCAACATGCAGCGGACCTGCGCAGAGGAAGGATGGCGGTTAGGTTTTAATGCAGACAACCAAGCAAAGCCCTTTTTTGTCCGTCCGCCCACCCCACCAAACCTGAAAACGTGTCCTGTACACCCCATGATGATGTGCTGCATTTGGAATGGTATGACGTCGGACATGATCACTCGCTCCCGAAGACTTTAAATAGTGCCTCTTTTTTTTGCTTTTTGTTTTTTTCCATCGCCTTGATCTGGTTTTAGTGTTTGAGTGAGTAGGTGGAAATGAGGGTGATGTTATTAACAAGAGGAAGCATGGCCTGCAAATGTCAAAATAAAAAAGGGTGACAAAACCCAGAGATTATTCTCGTCCTTGACAAGTCGAGCTTTGGCTCTGTTCTTTCTCTCTCTCACTGTCTCAAACAAAGGATTGTTTTTTTTTTGTTTTTTTTACAGCAAACTTCTTCTGCCTATTTTCAGACCATTAGTCGATTGTCCAAGCAAAATTTCTATTCGCCATTCCTTTGCTATTTGGTCCGCTTTAGTTTCATCAGGTTTTTCATTAAACGAACCAAAAAGAAAAAAAATAATAAACTTGGCTGAGGTACATACATGAGGCTAAAAATTTATTCACAACACACTTTGTATTCATTAGTCAGATTTATCACCATTTATACAAATGTCCATATACAGTCAAGTTAAAACAAATTCATTTAAATATTTTGTGCATCTCATCATGATCATGTGCTCGGAGATTTCAATTCAGAAGCTCAGACATATAAACATAAATTCTCCAACTCCTACAAACCAAAATGTTTTGCTTCCTTCCTGCTATTGAGTCATTACAGGATCAAGTCTTGTTCTTTTTGCAATCAAACCACACCGGATCTCATAAGTATATTAGACTGAACGCACCACCTTGCCGAAAAATTAGCAAGTCTAAAATAATAATAACAACACTAACTTCTAGCCTCAGCTCTGAGCAAGACGGAACAAGTGGTTCTGATGAGTAGCGTAATTCCCATCAGGGGGCCAAAAATAAATGAATCCTAAGTGGCGTGCGACTCGCACTCATTCATACTGCAGAGCTTTTCAAAGCAGCTCATCTCCACAACACTTCTACCATGAGTGTGAAATATACTGTTAGAACAACAAAACAAAGATCACACATGAGCTGACTCGGAATTAAAAGGCTGTTAAAACATCAAAGCGTTTTTTTTTGTTTGTTTTTTCAGCTCAAGTTTCTATTTCCATTCAGATATTTTTGGATGCTACAGTATAAGCTGATGTGGAGACATTTACCAGCACTCCTTTGACCCATCCAAACTTCACCACCCCTTTGGGCTCGGCTGCCTCTTTGGCTGCAGCCTCTTCAGCAGGAGTCAGCTCATCACCGTTGGCAAATCCGTCCTCAAACGGCTCCTGGAACGAGAAGACGGTGGGGGTTTCCGTTATTAACAACAATGAAACAATGAATAATGAAATTACTGCACTGGTGATAAAAGCGATACGAGGAGCATGAGGAGTTAAACCTAGTCCTGATGATTAGTATTAGGACTGGAATCTGTGAGACCTAATCACAAGGTTTGAGGAAACTCATTAGGGATGGGAATCACCAGAGATCACCCAATACGATATAATCACGGTACCCAGGGGCCGATACGATTTGTATTGCGATTCTATAAGCATTAGAATTTTATAAATATCCAAATATTGAAAAATTTTGTTACAATTCTAAACAAATATAAATCATTTTTTGGCTCCTACAACAAATTATGCTTTGCGTAATGCACCACCTGTAGGATTATAGAGGAACTGCAACATTTTACCAACTAAAATGCAAACAAATATAAATTAAAAACAAATTTTAAAACAAATTTTAAAAATCCATTAAGGAGTCCGTATGGCAATGCATTAACCGCCACGCAAAAGACTTGCGACTGCGTAGACGAATCAATTTTCTCCCCATCTCGAATGTCCATTAAGGTTAGAGTGCACACATTAACCTTAAAACGGCGGCCGTGGTTTAAATTACTAATCTGTTTATATTGTGACAAATAGCATCGACTAATGTCATTGGAAGACTTCACAAGATGATACGGAATATAACGGGAGAGGAGAGGATTCAAATTTAAAATCAAAGTTTGGGTCTTTAGATATTTTGTGTCTTTAATAAATACTTTTCAGTACACAGTGCATAATTTATGTAAATTTTAATAATTTAAGGCATGTAATTGGACCATAAACTGTCATTGAGCACTCACTGAAATACTTGGAAATTCTAAATATCAAGTCCTGTTTGGCAAAATCACAAAACTTTTTCACTGTTGCAAATCAAGGTCAGCAAAGTTACCATATATGATTCTTTGCACATCTACGGTTATATATATA
>JAQMYK010000009.1:16960822-16972299 GCA_030014345.1 Clarias buthupogon
CATATTTTATTTTGTGTTCGGAAGCGCGTGTGTACAGCGCGTGTACTGTTTCTTATAACACACGTGTGTGCGCGCGAATAAAGCAAAAGAAATTCTCAATACAGAGGTTAAAAATCCATTTTCTTCCTCATCGCGGTGTGTGGTGTGTGTGTGTGTGTCTGTGCGCGAGCATAATTTGACACTGTGCCGGCTGTGTGAGTGAATCCCCCTACAGAAACAAACAAACACCCACACACACACGCACGAGAGACACACTCTTCTCTCCGAAGAAACTCGGCTCTGTCACAAATCTTTTCGGAAGTGAGGTGCGGGTTCATTTGTTCCTACTTTACAGCAGTGATTCTGTTAGTTTGCGCTCACACGAGTGTCATTAGCGATGTTTATTGTAGCGGGAGAGAAAGGTTGATTTATGACCGCTGTTTATGGAAGTGTAGTCCAGTGCGGGAGATGCATTGTGGGTAATGCAGTCCGGTGTGTGAACGCGAATGCGAGATGTAAGCTGGATATAGAGCCTGAGTTTTGTTCTTCAGTAGTTTTTTCAGTTGGATTTAAGTGCAGGATCCACCCGAAAGTTTGTACTATAGCCCGACCAATGCAGAAAATAAAAAAACGGGCATCGAGAAGTTTGTCAATCTCATCATTACACGAGCATGAATTAACGGGCTGTTATAATTTGGAAGAGAACAACAGTCTTTCCGTTAATGTGTGTGTGTGTGTTTTCAGACGAGAGGAGAAAGTTTTACTGTGTAAGGTGAGAAGGGGGAGACAGGAGGGGCTGAAAGCAAGAGTCTCCATTTACTCTAGCTTCACACACACACACACACACACACATACTGCACGCACGCACACACACACATACTGCCTGCACGCACAAACGGGAAACACTTATCTGTCGGGATTTATTTTTTACTTTTTTGAAAGGTAAAGTGCAGGTTAATTTGTTTTATTTTTACTTTATATTTTGTATTAATTATTTTTATGTATTTATTTTTTGGGGCTGTAGAACGAATAATTTGAGTTTCCATTATTTCCTATGGGAAAATTAAATTTGGTTTAGGAGTGTTTTGGAATAGGAGCCCACTTCCGGAACGAATTATGCTCGTAATCCGAGGTTCCACTGTACACACTTCCTGCAGGTAACGATTGGCTTTAAGTGCACTTTTTACAATCCATTAGATAAAGTATAAAAACACTATAAAACAAGTGCGTTTAAACTAAATTAACTTGGAAACCCTGTCATTAACTATTCTGTCCACTGCTAAACCCCTAGCATGATGCAGCACAAATCCTGCCCCAGTGGGTCTCTTGCTGCAGTTCCTATTTTTGACCACTAATACCTGAAATGGAAACTCGTCATAACACAAAATGCAGGATTTCTTAACCTCGCACAAGCTATCGAATAGTTTTGCAATCATTCATTCATGTTTTATTTCAATAATAATCATTATTATCAAGACATCACTTAATCATACATAGAGTATGTAGTTTAGTCTGACACTGAGATTTATTCATTAACTAATCTTGTGTTAAACTGTGCTATACACACTGATGTAAATCCTGCCTTCATGTCTTAAGTTATGGATATGTTCAGTCAAAGATATGGATAAAAAAAGTGCTCATATGGAAGTCTTGCTGGTGTGTGTTTTCGGAAATGTCAGGTAGAAAAAAAAAATCATTACTTTTATAAAGGGTACATTTTCCCACTACCGGAATATTGGAACGGTGTCAGAAAAACTCTAAAAATTAGCATATTATTATGATTTTTTTTGGTCATAGAAACAACCCAAAAAAATCTATAAAAACATGTGATCATGTGTATCTGTGCTATTTCTTTTCCTATTGTATATAACCCATTTAATTTTTTTTGCTCTGTCATTTTTGGGCAGTCGGTTAAAATTAATTAAAATTCAGTTTATCATACTGCATATTTTGTGCTGAAAAAAAGGATACTGCCTCTCTATACTGCACAATCCTGAGCCCTATATATGTTTATTTTTTTAAAAACAGCAAATGCTTAAAGCTGAGCTTTAAGGGCTACAAAGAAAACAAGGAAAGAATGAATGCAAATTAACCTACAAATAAACTTGTTATGTATGTAAATCATGCAACCTGCTAATTAACCCACGTGGAACAAAACATCTGCTATAGTTGTTTTTACCAATTTACATAAAAATCGTGTTTGTGGTTGTTTTAAGCTATTAAAGCTGACAAACTGATAAGGATTCTCTCTAAAACTTGCAACTATCCTCACTACAAAACCTGAAAACTCATAGTCATGGATCTGTTCATCACCTGGTCTGCTCTCCCGGCATCATCTCTCCCCTCGCTCTCTCTCTCTCTCGTAGGTCAGATATTACTGCATATACTGTATTATGCAATATATAAATACAAATAATTCATAATGTATGACAAAATTTACATTTTTGTCTCTAGGAGTCACAGCACTGGATTGGTTAGTTTTGTCTTCCGATTTAATATTCCTTATTCGACTCATCAGCTTATTCTCGAGTCTTGCTGCTGTGATTTCTGGGTGTTAATGATGCACACATTCTAAACTTTGCAGTGCTGCTGGACTTCAGGTCGAAAGTTTAGAGCACTTAATTTAGTGGAGATTAATTGCAGAATGCTGTGTGTTGGCAGTCGCTAGTGCTTTTAAAGTCATCAATATGTCACTGTCCATCAGCTGAAGCCAAAAATCAGGCTGCTTGTATTCAGAATGGCAGAGATTTGTGTTTGCATTATTGACTGAGAAGGTACTTTAGTGTGTTGTACGGCTGTATGATTAATCAAACAAAAAATCAATCTCGATTAATACATACTGTATACACGATCTTATTTGTGAATGACAGCAAGTTACTTGCATTTATTACCCTGCAGCCGGATGGCAGATTTTTCCCATGGAGAAACATCTTGATTCACATTTTTGGAAAGAATCAAGCAGTGTTTTGTGCAGAAAAGCGTGGCTAGCAAGAGTTATGAGCAGATTATGATTATGAGGAGTTTTCCTGCCAAATTCTCTCAAAGCCAAATATATTTGGAAAGTGCCAGAAATGACGAATGTCTGTCTGCAGACTGTTGTATTATTATTTTTTACTATATTCAAACACTTTCCTGAGATACGTAGTTAAATTAGATTATGTTAAACATTCAGTGAAATATGTGAATATATCGGTGGAAGGATGCTGAGGTTGGAACTGCCAGGCAGGAGGTCTAGAGGAAGACCAAAGAGGAGATTTATGGATGCAGTGAGAGAGGACATGAAGTTGGTGTGAGAGAAGAGGAAGCAGAGGATAGAGTTAGATGGAGGCAGATGATTCACTGTGGCGACCCCCTGAAAGGGAACAGCCGAAAGACAAAGAAGAAGAAGAAGATTCAGTGAATGATCAGTTTCTGACTTAATAAAGTCAGATTAGAAAATAATGATAATCTGCATATTGCCCTGATGGTTAACAGGGAAGAATATGAATTTTTTAGTTAACCCACATCACACACACACACAAACACACACACACACACACACACACACACACACACACACACACAAGCTGCTAGTAAGGACATTAAGCTTTAGTAATGACATTATGCAATATTCTTTTGGTTCATTTGCTTTTGTCCTCTACCATTTAATCTCTTTTCTTTTTATGAATAAATGATATAATTCATAATCAAGTTGCAAATATTTAAAGCATAAAAATCATACATACATACATACATACATAATTTTCTTATTTGATCCTGGTAACTCTTAAGCTGACCTACAGTATAAGATTTATTGGCCTTGTCATGACACAAAACAACACAACAACTCTATTATGATTAAGGTGTCTAGGAATAGAAGTCCCTAATGGAATTTGGGACAACTTCAAAATGAGATATTAACCCTACAGGCATGACTTAAACAACTTTTGTATTTATACCGACCTTGAAATTAGAAGGTTTGTACTTTTTGGCAACGGTATGCACACACACACACACACACATACACACTTATTTATATTTATTTATATGATCAGTTTTATTAAAACGTCTGTTGGCTGTCCGTTCAAGGCTACTGTCTTCCCAGTCACTGCTATGTCGGTGTGAGTGTGTAAGATCAGTGCATTTGTAACTGCAATGTGAGCAAAAATGCATGCCTCAATTGTGATTTGCACGAAAGAAGAGCACCGTGCAGTGATTCGTTTTTTGTGGTCTGAGGGTGAACCTTGTGCAGAAACAACTCACGGAAAAGCATAAACAGAATCGTTTAAGCAAGGTAAAAGTTTCTTAAAGAGAATTACTGATGAGCATTACTGGTGACAAAACATTAGCTGGAAAATTGATGCTTGCAGTTTTCTGGGATTCTCAAGAGCCAGTATTGGAACATTATCAGGAAAAGGGCTCAACAATTAACAGTGCTCGTTACAGTGAGATACTTACTGAAGAGCTGAAGCCTAAACTTCAAGGCCAAGGGGGCGTTGTGATCTTGCATGATAATGCACATCTGCACACTTCCGCCCAGACTGTCGACACATTGGACTTGCACCTGTTTGGTCCCCTGAAAGCAGCCAGGAAGGACGAAGATTCACTTCTGAAGAAGAAGTGAAGATAGTGGTGCATTCATGGCTCACAGCTCAACCCAAACATTTTTTAATGAGGGAATATAAAAGCTTGATGGACAAAGTGCATTGAAAAGCAAGGAGGGTATGTTGAAAAAGGATGTATTTGTCTTTACTAAAAGTTAATTTAAATACATTTTACTATACAGTACATACACAAACACACACATACATAAACTCCTATTTATTTATTTATTCCTACCAGCTACTTTAACAGGAACATCTGCTCACTGCAATCATCTAATCAGTATTTGTTTGTCAAATATGAAAAAATGTGATCTCAGTGACTTTTTCTGTTGCATTGTTCTTGATGATAATCAGGCTTGTTTGAGTATTTCAGAAATGTCTATTCATCTGGGATTTAAACACAAAATATCTTCTAGAATTTACACATATTGGTGCAAACATCCAGTGGGGCCCTTATTAATAATTATTAAAGAGAGAGGGCAGAGAAAAAGGCTACAATAACTTAAATAAGCACTCTGTACAACTACGGGGATCAGAAAAGCATCACAAAACACATGCCATGCTGACCATCAAGGCTGATGTACAACAGTACAGATAGATTCCATGGGTTCCATGTTTGTCATCTAAGAACAAGTACACAGTTTCATGTGAGAAATGCGTCAGGCTCTGCATTCAGTCTATTCATGATCATGGACACACCTGTTGCTCTGCTCCTTGTGTATGAGTATACTATATTACATAGCATTAGTCCTTGTATACTGTATCTTGTGTCCTGGCTCTGTTCTGTTACATTATCATGGATCTCATATTTGCTGTTTCAGCAGGAATCCAAGATAAGCACAAATAAATGTATTCACTGCGTGTACCTTACAACCTCTGGATCCTGATCTGTATCCAGACAGACGGGAGGAGAAGCATCATGAATGAATAGCAATCAAACAACAAGAACAGTTCCCCTGTGCGGTGTGTTAATGAATATTAAGGTACGGCATCGAGGAAAGGCTTCTGTGCCAGTGACTCCAAGCAACAATGAACAGTGATAGCTGCATCTGCAGAGCTATGAAGCTGTGCTGCAAAACATTTACATAGCCCCAAAACAGTTTCATCTCATCCTGCCTTAGATTTGCATCCAAGAGTTGCTGCAGTAATCCTTATCATTCACAATGTGCTTACGCTGGACATTCTTTCATCAAACTTCATACTGTTTGACTTTCTACTTCACAGCTATAGCAGAGTAAGGATTTAGAAAATATCACAGTTTGGTGTCACCCAGAAAAGCATGAGATTCCTTTTTTTAATCAGAGTTAGTTTGTACATGAATTAAAGGGATTTTTTTTAATGTTCAAAACAATATCTGCACCTGTTGCATATGTCGGATTACTACAAGTACATACAAGTTTAAGATATTTTCCTGTATGAAGAAAAGAATACTCATTTACTCAGAGCTTTCAGTGAAAATATATGGACATTTTAGAGACGTATATAAATGTATATTGGAAAAAACAGATTTTTTTAATATACAGTGGTACTTGAAATAGCAAATTCAACTCTAAATCAAGCATTTGAATGTTCTTAATCAAACTATATTTTTTCTTTCCAAAATAAAACTATTATTTCCTAGTAAAGAATGTTATGATTTACATTGGTTGGATATGACAAAATTTTTGTCATATAATAAATGCCTAGCTACTTACTAAGTTAAGGTAATAAGTACCCATGTTGTACCATTGTAGTACAGTTATTTATTAATAATTGATATAGTTAATTATTCTAATTACTAATCATAATAATAAACTATTATGTTAACTACAATGTAAGTACTTACTAACTTCTATTACATTATTATCCTAAAACAATGATTTGTTATCTAATTTTGAACCTCTGTATTATTTTCATGTATGTGTGTTGAATGCTGTCCTTATTTTCTTATTACAAAATAATACAAATTTACTTTTGTAACATCGATAATACTACTGTTAATTATTCCTCAAATCAACACAAATGTTTTTTATTTAAATGTGAATTGTTGGTGTTGCAGTGCTGGTGTCAACCCCAGGTCTGGGCAATAGTGATGATAAATTTCCCCCTCTGAAACATTCAACACAGAAACTAGGTGCAAAGTTGTATATGAGAGCATGTCTCTTGACAAAACCATCCATTATTTCCTCTTAACAACCGAAGGGCAAAGTTTGTGTGGATATGGGATTACTATTTTAAAAAAAGAGAGAAAAAAAAACTCTTTCTTTAATATCAAAGTAAAGCTGTAACTTATATTGCATAATCGGATACATTATAGTTATAAATTAGAAGCCGTCATCTTGAGGCAGGTCCTCAACACATGACTTTCATTTGTCACCTCCATCCGTCTAGTCAATGTTAAGTCACACAGAATGCACACTGAGCCGCGCCACAGATACCCGGTTCCGTGCAGACACCCGCCCCCCCTTTAAGAATGGGTCACTGGGGTGGCAGCAGCAGACACCTTTCATGGTCACCTTGAATCTAAGCATCTAAGTGTTTGTTAAAAAAAAGTGCACACACTCACACACTACCTGAAATAGAGGCTATTTATCTATATGACATGGATTTCAGGCTTTAATGAATAAAAAGACAGCTGTGAGTCGTATGATAGTGTTCTTGGCAATATGTAGGACAGCTGGCTATTTAATAAGACAAGCATAATCCGTGGCGAAGCTAAATACAAATACTGGTGTGTGTATGATTCTGATCTAAATTTGTGCTGTTTTTCTTCTTCTCCTCAAGTTTTCATATTAGAATGTCACGGTGTTCTCATAATGTCAATCTATCTGTATACTGCAGCTCAATACGCAGGATAATGGCATCTTTATAGGTATGAGACATTCTGTCGAAATTGCTGGATAATGTTACGTGATGGCAAAATCAGCCTTGTGTATCCAGCGCATAAAAGATGATGAATTGGCAAGAGTAAAAAAAAGGCTGTTTAAAAAAAAAGTTGAAAAATGGGCTTTGCTAAATAATATAATATAATATAATATAATATAATATAATATAACTGACATATGGCACAATATACTGTCTGTGTGTCATATTACATATTATATTATATTATATTATATTATATTATATTATATAACACACAAACAGTATATTGTGCCGTAAGTTAGTGTATATTAAAAATATTCAAAGTCCATCAAATTCTATAATCCTTATGAAACACATCTTATAATTAAAGAGAAGAAAAAATAAATTTGGTAAAAATCAATAATTATTTATAGCGCGTATCAGAAATCCACAAGAAGATAGAGAGCAATATTTAGTGGATTCTAATTTCCTCCATAGGATGGTAAGTGAATGCAGAGCTTGCTGCATTGCGTGGGCGCTCACACATGATATGAAAGAAAGAGAGAAACAAATGAGTTGTCCAGCAGTTCGTTGCATTCAGGGCAGCGAGCGAGGGACATTCTTAATTCTGATGCTTCATTAATATATAGAATGGCGTAAGAGGAGCTCATTACATGTGTCTCTGACTGCCAAGATTATGCAAATTAGCGTGAGCTTGGACATGTCAGAAATTGGCAGAGGGTATAATTATGCTGGCTTAAGTTTACCTAAAAATCTAGACAGGAGAGCTGCCATGCACACACAGTTTCAGAATGGTTTTAATTACAACTGACAGCATACCATGACAAATGGGAGTAACTTACTGTAATTTTCTGCTGATCTCTTACTTTTGAAACTCAACCACTCCATTTTCATATTAGACTGTGTGAAAAAATTGAATGACATAATTACTAATAATACTCTCATTTCAGAATCAGGCTTTGATAAGAGTGCACCATTAATAACA
Source organism: Clarias buthupogon (assembly GCA_030014345.1). Classification (NCBI taxonomy): domain Eukaryota; kingdom Metazoa; phylum Chordata; class Actinopteri; order Siluriformes; family Clariidae; genus Clarias; species Clarias buthupogon. The sequence goes on from JAQMYK010000009.1 coordinate 16,969,214, forward strand.
CTCAAACAGTGAGCTGCAATTAACGTTATTACGCTCTGATTATTTGAATTAATGATGAAGTGAGACACACAATAATATTTTCTGAGTAGAAAATTTAAAGCACTGCACAAGTTTTAAATCTATTAAAACTCAATGCTATGGTTATAAACATGAACCTGGTTGTGGACATGTTTTTTAAAACGTCATATCACTGTACGAACAGTGGTTTCAGGGAAAAAATATAATGCTTTAAAAGCAGCAAGGCAAGCTTAAAATCAGAGATAGGAACAACAATGATGGTTCATTTGTTTAACACATACACTGCTTAAGGCCATGACACCTTTCAATAGCCAGGAGGCTCCTATTTCCCATGCACATATAACACATAACAAAATTTACATCTTTTTTTTCTATGATGATCTGTCAAAGTGAAGTCCCTGCTATCAATCAAAAAGTCTTGGAGATAGTCTGACAGTCTAAATGTATATTTTTTATTACAGATGATGCACATTAAGGGTGTTGTCGGCAGTACTGCATGCAATAAAGTGCCATTGCAGTGCTATATGAAGTACGTGATGGAATCCTGTTACTGCAAAAACATCAAGATCAGTTTCAATACAGTACTTATAACAGTACTCGTTGTAAGTCATTCTAATATGAGTAAGTCATTGCAATATGAGATACACCACCTTTCTTTCTATATACAAAAGCTGGCTGTGTGTATCCATAAATAGATATGGATGCAACAAATAGCATCACCTGCAGTGGCTGGAAACATTATTTGGCATGATATGTGACACAGGCAATAAGCAATCTACAAAAATCAAAATAAAGCAAGTACCGATACTGTAATTCACTAAAAGTTGAGAAATGTGATCTACCTGCTTCTATCGGATAAGTTGCAGGTTAGGTTTGGAAAAATGTAAAAAATAATGGAATAATGAATTACTATACATGAACTGAACTGCAGGTTCACGCCTTCAGACTGAGGAAGAAGGAAAAGCTTCACTGCAGAAAAAAAAGAGAGTCCAGACTGTATACAGGATCCCAGGATAGCCTACCTCTTCACTGATCATGATGTAATGCAGTCGATTAATCGTCAGAATAAACTGTGATGAGTTAATGCAGGCTGCTGCATTAGTGCACTAGTCAAAGTAATCCAAACAGTCCAGATGGTACGATTGAGCGCATGCCCTAACGCTAATACTTTTTTTTTGTATTATTATGATTAGTCTACCTTCCGGTCGCCATGGCAACGTAATATAACGTAATCAAACCTGCAGCAGCAGGAGCAGGAGCAGAAGGAGCAGCAGAAGGTATCTTGGTTGGTTAATGGTAGCACGCATCCCAGAGCATTTCTTCCCCATCGGTGCACCTACTGCAGTAACCTTGCGCTTTCAGGCTCATCGTGCTCACGCTCACTCAACAAGTGCAGCCCAGAGTAGACACACGGAGGTAGACACGGGGCTGTCGCGTGCGCTGTCTGGAACGCGCGGGCGCGGTGATAATAAGGAATGAACCAAAGCGTCAGGTTTCGTACCTTTGTCTCCCCGCGGGAATGTGGGCTCCATTTCCAGAGTTACAGTGGAAACCGGAGGGGATCGCCCATTCTACCGTCACCTCTGCCGCCCTCAGCTCCGCCGCACGGAGACGCACTGGTGCTTCACCGGATCAATCTTATCGTAAAGAAAGAAAACAAAAACAAACAAATAAAAAAATAATACAAAAAGACGAGAAACACGCGCACACGCTTCTCGAGCGTTCCAAACGCGTCCGCATGAAGCGTGCGCGCGTGTGCGTGCGTGCGTGTGCGCGCGCTCCCCCACAGTCGCGCCTCCGCCGTGTGCGCGCGAGCTGCTCAATGAAAAACGCGAATGACGGAGCGGGATTTTCTGCACCTGGGAAGAAAAAAAAAAAAAAACCGGGTGTCCCCGTTTATACGTCATTACACGTTTACATGCCACTGTCACGGCGAAGAGCTTATCCATCCACGATGTACATAAAAATAAAAAAATATATAATAATAAATACCAGCTTGTAAACCTCCTACTTGTTGAAATATGATGGTGAAAACATAAAATAGAAAATTAAAGGACTGGAGAATGACGGATTTCTCTCCCCAGAGAAAGGGAGTCCCTGAGGTTAGGACGTAAAAATGGCGTTTTTGTGCCAAAATTATCCTCGTGATACTAAACCCATATACATCAAGCTGTGACTGATCGATTTGTAATGCATGCTGGGAGGCAGGGTGCCATGACTTTTCATATCTCCATGGAGGTCTTTTTTTTTTTTCTTTTTTTTTTTTTTTTTAAATATTAGTCGCTTTAGGATCTGGGAATCATTCCCACAACCCATATACATACTGTACAGTTTTTACAATATATACAGTATATATACAGATCAGTTGCATTTCACATGTGATTCACATTATTCTTTAAGACATTCATCTGATCTGCAATCTGATCATTTTGATTTATTTCAACATTATCTATTATTTATTTTAAAATATTTAGATTATTTGAATTTTCTCATAAATTTCATACTCATTTCCCTAATTTTCTTTCGATTCTGTAAAGCTGCTTTGCAACAATGACCACTGTTAAAAGTGCATTCTCAAGTTTCCTCAGGGTTCTCTGGTTTCATCCCATCTACTGAAAAAATTCCACATGTGTAGTGGATGTGCTAAATTGTTGTAAGTGTGTGTGTGTGTGTGTGTGTGTGTGTGAGAGAGAGAGGGGGAGAGAGAGAGAGAGAGAGAGAGAGAGAGAGACTGGTATTGACTAAATAGTGTATTTCACCATCACACTCAATGTTAAGAAAATAATATTATAGTCCTAGTATAATGAGCCCTAGTCATGTGACAGTCTTCGTGAACATTAATGAAACACTGGCATACAAAATATCTCTAGTGATGTGTTTTATTGTGATCTGATGTCTCTGAACCACAATTATGATTAAATATTTATTATGTTTTTAACTGGATGTGTTTATGCAATAGTTTTCCTACACAACATATATTATATACTCAGCAAAAAAGAAACGCCCCTTTTTCAGGACTGTGTATTTCAACAATAATGTTGTAAAAATCCAAATAACTTTACAGATCT
>JAQMYK010000009.1:17007434-17027606 GCA_030014345.1 Clarias buthupogon
AATAAAAATGTTTAAATATAATATATTCTTCTCCTGATCCTTATTTTAAATGGGTCATAAAAAATATCAATAATTATTGATATCGACCAATATGAAACACTGATATCGTGATACAGTTTTCAGCCATATCGCCCAGCCCTACTATTTATATTTACTTCAAGGTAAACTTCATGATGGATAGAAGAAAGCGCTACCATTATAAAGACATTATGTGTCAATCCTGTCATAATTAGTCCGGTAAAATGATTAGAATCCTCATCGATGGGCACCGAGATGACACTGTGGGATTAGATCACAAAGCTGTGACTGAGACACCAACTGAGAAAATTCGTCCCGAAGCTGAGAGGTCGTGCAGCTATAAAGTTCTCTTCAATGTTAGTTAACTGATTAATTTCCTGTATGAGCCTGAAGACAAACACTGCACCTCAACAGCCAACATTAGTGTGATTTGCTGCTCTCCAGAACTCCTGCAGCAGCTGGACATCCATTAATCACTCAGAGATAATGCCACTCCTCACGAATACATTACCATTTACTTTTACACAAGATAATCCCAAGCAAAACGAGGCAGGATTTAGTCCAGGCATATAATAATTAACTCAAAAACCTTTTAAACACAGATCCTGTAGGCTAAGCTATTAATCATAAATTTTGGTAGTTTTATGGAAAATACTCTGGTGAGGGTGACAGTTTATTACCTGGTTGCTTATGTACTAAAGATTAGGGATTTTCTGATAACGTTATCACGGTACCTAGATCCCGATTTGATTTGTATTGCGAGTCTGTATTTCATAAATATCCTGATTCTTTTTTTTTCAGACTGTAGGGAATTCCAGTCCTGAACTATCGAGTCCTCAGAGAACAGCTGTCTCCATCAGCCGAGGCCAGGACCATCTTCATGGTAAAGTGGAACCGTCCCCGGTCACCGCACACATCCCAAACAGTCCACACGTATCCATGTGATGAGATCTCCAACCAGAAGCGGTGCTACTGTCTCTGGAAAGCCTCTTTGAAAAAATGGGACACTATGCAAATGGTGAGAAAGCCGTTTTGTGTAGATGAGACTCTGAGAAAGCTGCATTTCAAAGAAAATGCCAAGATTCCTACCTAAATTATGGGTTTGTCACAACAGGTGATTTACAGGCTCCAAGCCTGCTCTGTATAATAGATAGTTTGAGACGACTTCAATTCTGCCAAAGTTCCAGATTAAAATTAAGGAGGAATTTCCTGAGATCGTCACAAAGCATTGAAAACCCTACTTCCATTTCCAACAACCTATTTTTTTTTTTAAGTGGGGCCGTCTGCACTGACAGCAACGAAGAGAAAATTACCGAGCAGATTGGACTTAAGGAATACAGGATGGGTGAAAAGTAACAGGGCATTAAAAATTGGTATTAAAGTCCATATTTCTAATACAAATTTATTGAAATAATACATTACATAGGAACATGAAAACCCATCTTTACATTCTTCTTGTATTGTTCACCGAGTCTGGGGTCATCAGCGATGGATGACAATTTTTTATTGCCCCAGTGTTGCATTTGTTCTTCTTCACTGTACGAAACCATCTCCACACTTCAGGAATTCCATAGCATGCTGCGATCTTAGCTCGCTCCTAAACAGACCAGCGGTCGGCCATCTTTGTTTACATTGCATATGCCGACTCCAGTGATACTACAAGTTCTATAGCCATTAAATATTGACCTGTTAATTTTCACCCACCCTATAAACTTCCGGTGCGTCATCGTCACCCATCACTCCTAGATGGGACCTTTTCGCCGCAGAGAAACAAACTCAGGGAACACACTGGTTCTGCGTTATGGTATGTTGCATTTATTATGCATTTTATTATCCTTTATTATGGGCAGATGTTTGTCGCTCTGCCTTAGCAATGCTCAAAGCTCTGAAGCACTGAAGGAAAGGGGCGAGGGGGGGGGGGGGGTTTGGCTGTTGAAGTTAAACAATAATCTCTCCCTAATTTGCTTTTCAGAAGACATTTCCCTCGCCCTGTAAACAACCAAAGATGAACTATATGGACAAAAAAATTGTGGACACCTGACTATCGGACCCATCAGCCCCTACCCCCCAGGCACTTTATAAAATCCAGTGGAAAGACTTCACAGAGGAGTGATGATTATTATAGCACCAAAGTGGGATTAAACCGCAGCCTCCATACGCCAAACACAGCATTACTCGTAATAGGCGAATGTCAGTGAGAAATAAAAACATGACTGAAAACTAGCTCGAAAAGTCATCTTGAATGCTAGTGACTGTTGTAGACGTCAGTTCAGCACACTCTCTTCCAGACTGACTTTCGGTATCGGAAGGAAATATACAAACATACATAAATATAACGAACACCTCTAAATCCATGTCACAAGCACTTCAAATTCACTGATGGACTAGAAACAAGATGAAGCCATCAGACAGGAAAAAGGGCTTCTTTCAAAGGAGATAATGTGTTAATAAATTAAACTCTTATTAAATAAATGCTCATGTCATAAATAATAAAAATGTACATAGCCAATATGTCATTCAGTTATTAAATGGTGTTAATGAAAAGACTACTGAATGCAGATTAGGCTTTGTATAAAAGTGTGCAAATTAAATTGTATTCCATAAATTGTATTCCAAAGTTGCGCAAGTTTTAAAAGGCAAAACACACACACAAATTACATCATAAATTACACTACATAATCAGCCTCACAGACAGAATGCACTTTAATTGTGCTTGTAAATGAATACAATCAGTTTATTAAAGCTGGCTCCAATAGGCATCACTTGCCACAGCAGTAACTTCCTGAAGGTCATCTTTCCTCAGCAATCAAAGTTACTGCCTTCATATGCGATTACTGCACAACCAGCACACACTCATGCTGCGGCATAACCACAAAACATCCCTGATTAAAAACGAACGCTCTATTGTTATCGCTTGAATTAAAAAAAATAATAATGAAAAAAAAAAGGGCAGAGGCCATTAAGGAGGACAGTTTAATGTCCGATTTGATTTCGTGTGATAACAATCTTACCTATTGTGAGAGGAGGTGGACTTACGGCGGCAGCGGCATTAAGGGGAGGTGGAGGAGTGCTGGGCGGCGTGGTCTCTATTCCGCTCTCTTCCATCATCTTCCTTTAATGTTGCCTGACGTTTGAGGGGGGAAAAATAATCATTGACAGGCTTCAATCACCATGTTTCACCGATGGTCTGTCACAATGAATAAACAAGCAGACTAGAGCTCAAGCATCTGCTCCGGGTCAATATCAACAGATCAATACATTTATACACTAAACTTTTAGGTAATGCTGAGAAAATCTCAAAATACTATATTATGATCACTGTTTTTGTTTAGAATGAATGAATGAATGAATGTTATTTATATTACAGTGGACATTTTCCTCTCAAAGTTTAAGCACAAGGCATTTTACCCAAGGAATTGCTGCTCACCGCATGTTTTTTTTTTTTTTTTTTTTTTAAAAAATTTGTGACTGTTGTGTGAAAATCCCAAATCAGCAATATCTGTTGTTGAGTGTATGGCGAAACTCACTGAGAAGAACCACTTTTATAGAGCACTATGCTGCTTTCTTTGTGAGTACTCATCTCATCTCATCAATCACACTGATCTACGCAGGTCTACACTGATTAGCAGTGTTACTGACCTAAATATTGCTAGATGAGAGAATTAAAGCCGTATTAATGTTATACACACATTTCATAAGAGTATATGTAAGATTTTGCTTGTGTTTCTGCTCATATTAGTTTTCTCTACCAAAGGCGTACATATAATTCAAGAGGCCTTTAAAGCTGCATGACATCTACTGTAAAGCCGGTTAACAAAGTACATCCATCTATTATCTTATTATTTAACTAGAAAACGTGTCAATCAGAGGTAGACTGTTGATTTTTGTGACATTTTCACATAATAAATTTATTTATTCAATCAAATAGCAATAATCCTTACTGTCTGATTTGTCTCAAGCAGTTATATTTCATACAGTTTATAAAACTATTAACTCCTGAAGTATCTAGTACCTGTACTATCTAGTGAAATGCTGTGTAACTTGTGTTGTTGACCCACTAATGTAGACCTGGGTATCGATACTTTTTCCTTTTCTACTGACCAAATTGCTTCAAGGTCACAGAGCACCAAGAAACACCTCATCATTCTGTACCAAATTATGATGCATAAGGAGTAAATTTAATGAGTCAGACAGTAAGCACGCAGTGTGCTGATTACAGTGACTCACGTGTGTGTTGTATTTTGAGAGGCTTAGATACGGTGTCTGTCGGATAGTAGGTGTAAAAATGTCAGCACATGATGTAATATATACAAAAAGTATGAAACATGAAATTAAACAGAAAAACTTAAATCAAGCCGTTTTAAATATGTTTATATTTGTATGATATGAAATGACTGACTGTGTAACCCTGCAAAGAAGCATAAAAAAATGTGTGTAATGTGTGTAATCAAGGTGTCATTTTGTTGAAGTGGATTTTACAAATTTGGTATCGAAACGGAACGGTAACGGAAACCTATCGGTATCGATACCAAGAACTGTTGAGTGATCCCCGGCCCTATTAAACATCATGTTTCATACAAAGCGTAAAGACGTTTTTTCTTCTGCTTTATAATTCAGTCCATTATGTTACAGTCTTACCCCAACAGCCCATAAACTCAAAAGATAAAAAAGCAGTACTCTCACAAAACACGAGTATTTGCAGATGAAAAAAGATGCAAAAACCTTGATATATTTTTAGGCATATGATAACTTTAGACCATTTAATAAGTATAGCTAAATAATTTAAATAATTCAAGTGTGAATCAAGTATGAATCGGAAAAAAATTTCTTTCTTGGAATCGACCAACAAAAGTCAAAGTAAAAAGCTACAGGCTCTAGTCAACAATATTTCTTCTTGGGTGTTTATGACTAATTGAGTCTCTCTGCTAGCTAGTAACCTAAAAACATAAAGGATATGACCGACTGTGCTACCTTACTCTAACATCACCAGTCAGTAATATACTGTACTGGGCAGTCAGCAGCTGTTGTACATGTCCAATGAAGAACAGAGTCCTCCGGAAGGGAGAAATGCTGCTTTAAATCATTAACATGGACTTATCTCCTGAACTGATGCACTACATAATAGTTGCTGACTGTTCCGTCTCGCTAGACTGTATTTATTGAACGTATAATGTATCATGCTCCCCATTCAACCACTTGGAAAGAGAAAAGATCTTTACTTAATTACGCAATGCATTGTAGCAATTGTGACCAAGTGATGAATGTAATTCAAATCAATATCAATTACTGGCTTCCAGCAATACACGGGTGACAAACTGCTCACTCTTTTAGCCATCTTAAACTTTTTTCCCACCTGCCTGATTGGTAAGGAGGTGCTCAGGCACACAGCACTCTCACTATTATTTTCTGGTGATTTAGAAACAGCTACTGTTCTCGCGACATGTTATTTTAGATGAGCATAGAAAGCAGACACGTCGCAAGCGTGAGCCATTTTCCTTTTCTACTTTTAATAAAGAGATGCAGGCAATGCTGTTACTCGGAGTGTAGTTTAATCAAAATTCTTCCGTGGAAACCCGTTTTTAACTTCCAAGCTATTAAAATATGAATATATTTAGATTTTCATCTGGATAATAAATACCTAATATGATTTCTGCTCGCTCTACCTCTGCATTGTAGATAATATCCCAGATTACTCTTAGTGAGCCACAATCTAAGAAAATGCCCTTTTATTTCAGACAAATCTTTGAAGTAATTTGGGATTAGCAGCCCAATATGTTTAAAAGCTGAATGAAACTCTATGTTAAATGAATTTAAATGAAGCTCAACCAGTGCTATTTAATATTGAGCAAAAATCTAAAAAAATAAAATAAAAAAAACACCTAATTTCATTATAATGTAAATATTATTTTAAGTGGTTTTGTCAGTACAGGATTCCAGCCCACGTGAGATGATTGTTCATTTTCTAAATGCATGTGTAGTATGGAGCAGTAGCAAGCAACACAGTGACATTTGAATTTAAATTGTCAATTCTATTTAGGCTTCACACAGTAAAGTGACAAATCCGAACATATGATGAAAAGGATTGCTCGGATCAATTCTGTGGCATTGGTGGGCCGACATACTTAAAGTTAATACAAATTTAAGGAAAATACGTCCAATTGAATTGACTGACTTAAAACAAAAGATTGATCGCTTCATTCATTGTTTCTGATCCAGAATCAATTTACACTTTTTAAATTTAGGTAAACTTACAAATATTAAATAGTCTAAAATTTACAAATGTTTGGAAAATATAGCACATCTTATGCAGAAAATACAAATTGATTCAATCATCTGTAAATCTTTTGCAAAACTGAAATATAGCTCCCTAAGACAAATCAGACAAATATTAATTTTATTGACTAGAATAAAAAAAACGCCTAAAATTTAACTTATCTACAGTGTTTCTATGAGTCAAACCTATAGATAACACTGTAGAAAGTATTAGATATACACCCCTTGGCAAAAAAGCATGAACATGAGCATGAGCCAGTTTCCACCCATGTGTTTTCCTCTTTTTGTTGTGATATTCAGTCCTGCATTGGTCCTGAATGCAGTCCTGAATCTGCATTGGTCAAGGAGATTATACTGGACCGTTTGTCTGGTGCTGTTCTAATGAAATATATAAAAATAACTGCATGACAAATATTTAATTTCTACTCATTTACGTTATGTTTACTGCATCCCATGTAAAGGTCCAGGGGATACAGCAATCATAACCTCAACACTCAATGCATATTTGAATACTGCAATTTGGGACACTTTTCTCAATCTTTGGATGGAAAATAATATTGATGGGAAATCACAAAGCCCCACCCAATACGATATCACGATAACCATATGGTAATTTTATAAAGATTTTTTCTATTTTACTGTTGGTCAAATTTCTGAAGTAACTTAGCAAATAATTTGCTCTTATCACTTAGTTCAAAGCACATCACCAGTAGGATTAAAGAGGAACTGCAACATTTTACCAGCTCAAAACAATCATATGAGGGGAAAAAAAACTAAACGATTTGAGTCATTGTGGAAACACAAACAAAATAATTGGGATACATCACCAAAACTATTTTTTCCCTCATCTCTAGAAAACAGGTTGTCAAAGTTATTTTTTTTTAGAATGATATGGCATCAGCAATCAGTGTTTTTTTCTTCTTCTTTTCTTTACACCTTATCTAGAAAAAATGCTATTAAACTGATTTTATTTAATTTGTTCGTGGTATGGTTCGTTCTTTTAAGGTAAATGTTCAGCTTTTAATCAATTCCTCAGCGTTATATCGCAACTAATTCAAATGTTTATTTGTACCATACACAATCATACACAGTGTGATATGCAGTGAAGTGTTTATATGACTGTTCATGACCTAAAAAAAAAAATAAAGACAGAGTTGCAATAGAAAAATAGAAAATGTTTAAATTAAAGGCACAAGTTGTGCAGAATGTGCAATATAGTAAAATGTGGCATGTAGGTATGACTGTGATTGCTGATTTATCACCAGCCCCTGGTTTTGATAGTTGTTCCTCTTGTAAAGACTTTTTAAAGCATGATGTGCTTCATGTCAAGCAAAGCTCACAGGATATAAATAATTCTCTAGCAAAGACAAACTCGCGCACAAACCCTGACATATGGCCTACACACTCATGCAGGTGTTTGATTTCTGGTGTTAATAAGTCACATGGTGTTGCCCTGGCACTGACATTACAGGTGAAGCAGCACTAGCTTTACCATTAGTTTACTTTCCAGTCAGTCAGTCATCCTCTGATGGTGCTTTAAGATGAATTTAGCCGTCGTGTTGCCACGTATTCAATGACCCACACTGAATAAAACAGCAAAGAATTCAAGCTCATAACAATAATTCATACAAACCGTACCGAGGTTTTTAATACTTTAGAATGATTACCACCACTCAGCTCCTGTTCTACTGATATAGACTGAATAAGTATAATATTCTAGGTTAACAACGTAACAGTCGGGCTGAATCTCAAATACCACCGTGATCACTATCGCCAATAGTGAGAGATAGCGCCCTTAAGATCACTCCCTAGTGAACTACATGTCAACTAGACAGCCGTTTGGAACACAGCTAACTGCTAACCAGATCCCGGTATCCATATTTCATCTGGAAAGTATTTTTTATTTTTTTACTTTTGGTTAGAGACAAACAAGAAGACTAGTTTATCGTTATGCGCGGCGTTATTCAGTTTAAAAAGCTATCCGTGCACTAGTTAACTAGAGGATGACTAGAGCGGATACCTAGCCCGTTAGCTAAGTTTACGTTACTTAGTAAAGCTTGCATGCTAACAAGCTCGCACACTGTTCAAACAAACAAACAAAAAACTCGACACAACATCCTCTTACCTGACACTTTAGTCTTCTAAGGCAATTAGTATGGATAAACGCGAAATTGCATCCAATCAACTCCAAATCGAGAGCCAAACTCGATTAACCCTGTCGAAAATGGCCGCGTTGGAATGACGTCACCGATTGCCACGTCTGAAGTAGGAGTGGGCGGGGCCTCTGGTGTAGGCGCGGGATGTGATTGGATTTCGGAGTTCACATCCGTATTTATTTAGACACTCACTCATTATAGGGCATTCACAAATTATATGAGCAGCCACATAAAATCAGCGACTGATAAATAGAATAAATGATCAGATAAGCCTGTTTTCTCAGCTGAGTAAAAATAAAACAAAACTCACTCATCACTTACACCACTTTATCCTGTATAGAGGGACGTGGGGCCCCTGGAGCCGATCCCAGGAGACTTAGGGCATGAGGTGGGGTACAGTACAGTCCAGACAGACTGTCAATCCATCGCAAGTAACACATAATGTCTACACACACTCACTCGCACACCCTTAAGGGCCCTTACATTTCTTGGCTCCAAGTTGCACCGTGCCGTGATCGTCCCTGTGCTCTGTCCCCAAGCTTGAGATACACTATGTAAAACGAATCCCAGTGTGTTGTAACATATACAATAAAACTCAAAAGTTTGGGATCACTTGCAAATTTCTTTGTTTTTGTTTGGGGATTTATTTTCTACATTCTACAACAATAGCTGGAATTTCAAGAACTATTAAATAACACATCTGGAATTAGGTAATTATGCAACAACAACAAAAAACAGACACAGAGGTCAGCCTTTCTGGAATCATTCTTGTAAGAACAGTATTATCAAGAGCATTTGCAAAACCCATCAAGCACCATGATGAAACTGACTCTGATGAAGACCTTCCCAGGAAAGCAAGACTGCTTCAGAAGTGAATCCTACCTCTACTTCAGAAGTGAAGTTCATTTAGATTTACCAGCCTTAAAAAACACTAATTAATAGCACCTCTGCTATAATTAATAGCAGATTATGATGGCTTTACAGAGCATTATGAACGGATATATTTCAACGGATATATACTGTTCAAAAAAGATTATCACATATTTTGGAAGCCTTCAGCATTGCTTTACAATGTAGAAAGAAATAAAAATCAGGAACCACCATAGAGTTAGAAAGTGATCACAAACAACAAATTACATTTATTCAGTTATATCTGCCTCTGGTCTGTGTGCATGGAGCTTGCATATTTTCCTTGTTGCTGCAGATTAGGCTAATGGGCATTCCTAAATTGCCCCTTGTGTGTGTGTGTGCCCTGTGATTGATTGCCACCCTGTCAAGGATGTACCCTGCCATGTGCCCAGAGTCTCCTGGAATGGGCTCCAGACCCACGTGACCATGTACAGGAAAAGCAGTTTCAGCGAGCCATGAGAAGTATTACCATATGAAGGATCAGGAAATGCGTTGTTTTATAGACATACAACATAGAACAAACAAAGATTAAAGAGATAGAGGCATGGGAAAGTTCACACAAGATCAGAAATCCATAACACAACTGTAAAAATAAAAAACTGCTGTAGGCTGTGTTTAGACCACAAGTTACAGAGCTTTATGGCTTACCACCATCAGAAAAAGCTGTGTCACTGATGCTAGACCAAAAACCTGTTCCTACTGTAAATGTCAGCACTAGAAAAAAATTGCTTGTAAACTTCTGAAAGGACAATTGAGGATGCACACAGCTGTCATTTTTTACAGGACACTGCTGGTGAAAGTGAGCATTTTGAGGTACCTGGTGCCCACCTCAGTGTATCTCTTCACATTCCAGCATTAGTACAGATGACAGCCACTGTGGGCCAGACTAGTAAGGTCCTCTGCAATATCATGGCCAGTAATGAAAATCTGAAGAGAGTCTCCTGCCCTAAAATGATCAGAATTCTAAGCTTCTCACAACTATACCAGCCCCTAACACTGATGCACACAACTTAGTTATATACATATGTGTATACTTGTGTATACAAAGATTCACAACTACATACTTTTCAAAATATTTGAATATTATTTGAAAACACTTGCATGAGTTGTCTGGCATTCGAACATTTTCCACTTACAGTATACAGTATGTATTGTCTGTTTGCTGTGTCCCTGAGCATGTTTGAGTCATTTTCAACTGTTGTTTGAAGATAATATCATGTCGTACAAATATACTGTATCCATTGGTGGTTCAGTTGGTGGAAGGCCCGTGTTCGATTCCCAGCCAATGCTCAAACCACAGCCACTGGTTGCAGTTCTGGTCCCAAGCCTGGATGAAATGGGAGGGTTGCATCAGGAAGGGCATTTTGCATAAAACCTGTGCCAAGCCCATGTGCCTTGTCGGGAGCAGCCGAAAGACCAATGACAATGTCCTACTAACATATATTCAACCACTTCTTCTTGATATATCATGCTAATGAGAATCACAGACCGATTCAGACATTTTCATTAAAAGAAGAATTTACATTTACATATTAATGTAAAGTTCGTGTTACTACAATAAACTACATTTGTAAATGCTCATTTTTAAATCTAAAAAAAACAAAAACATGCCATTATTTATCTACAGTACTTTCATGTTGTAAGTGGAAATTCTGCTCTTAAATTAAAATACCTTGATTATTTTTTTCAGTACAATATATACTGCATGTCTGAAAAAAAGTTGCCATTTGGATTCCCATAAGCAAGTCCTGGAGTATATTCCAAGATGAAAACACCAAGATTCATTAGGCTAAAAATTGTAAAACTTTGGTTCTGTGTGCATTTTTCACAGACATTATCATGAATCATATGACCTTGAACTCTTTGGGATGTGCTGGAGAAGACTTTGAAGTGTTGGTACACTCATCCTGTCACTGACCGTAAATCAATATAAATCTGGATGGAAATAAATGCAACTTTGCATAAGCTTGTTGACACAGGGCCATAGCGAGTGCATACCGTAAATGTGGTTCAACAAAATAATAGTATATGAGTGTAGAGGCGGAGTATCACAAATAAATCATGTGTAAAAAGTGGAGACATTTTGCCATTTTATTGTAAATCCCAATTGCACATACAGTACAGTACATATACACTACAGAAAAATAAAATACATAACAAAGCATGTACGTAGGAAAAATGGGGAAATGGAAGAAAATACCATCGTCATGGGTGTTCTTTGGGGAAGAGGATGACAACTGTGCAATTTCATTCTGTTCTTATAAAACACACACACTATTAAGGAAAATAAAGATATATTTACATAACACTTATTTAACCTTCCAGTTCTGTTAACACAAGTCTGCACTGTTTTTTTTTTTTTATCATAAGCTATCAACTTCTAACTTTAAAAAAAAGAGTGTAAAAGATATAGAAATGCCATTTTGAATAATATTGAGTTGTAGTATTCCTTTAAAACATTTGTTCTCTTATAGTGTTACTTCAAGGGGGAAAAAAGGTAGTATCAATTCCCAGGAGTTGAGGCCAAATTACATGCAACACTTCCTAAATTTGATCATTTTTTAAAATTGTGACTGAACCTAAATAAAGCCTATGAAAAACTGGAGACAAGATATTGAATGTAATTTTCACACACACTTCCCAAAAATAATGTCCTATGGCCTATGGATTTTTTTTTCTATGAATAACAGTTATATACAATTATGCCAATGCATATTATTATCATACAAATGTAACAGGGCAGATTAAGACTGTCGGCTGTCTGTGTTCATTCAACGCAAACTTTTACATAATGTATAAATACCACATACTGTACTTTCAAAAGGTTAGGTATCAAAATTAAACAAAACCTTTGACCCAGAACTGGTGTTACACGGTACATTTCGACTCCACTGCAAAAGTCCAGCTTAAGCATTGTAATTATTTTCTTAAGCATTATAAAAATCCAATAATCTATTCATTAATTATTTATTATGCTGTCTGGAGATGATCAATATTTGACATTTACATGTAAATATAAAATCTCTTAATATAAACCTGATGTAAATACTGTTGGTGGATAAAAACAAAAACAAAACAATTAGACAGTTGTGTTACTGTCACTGAGGTTAACTAGGACATAAATGTTACTGTGATTATAGTATTAGTGATTGATAAATGCACACCCAGGGCTATGCAGAACAGAACTGAAAGATGGTCGTCTAATAAATATTAACAACAGAGTCAATATAGCTGAAGAAATTAAGCATTAATTATGGCACAGTAACCTTTGGTTAAATGTAGTATGGATAAAACGGTAAGAGATAACAGCATCTGCTAACAGAGAGGCGCTGAATTACCATATTTTTACATTTTTCCAAAATAATGCCAATATCAGCGTATGAGAATATAATGATACCTGATACTGATGTCAAGCCGAGCCATAATCAGTGTCAGCCAACAACGACAGACACGTTCATGGCACAAAATGTCAGAAATGAGTCAGAAAATACATTAATTGGCCACTTTCCTAGGAACACATGTACCCATGATCACAATTAAGGCTAACTATGTTGTGGTAGAGCAATGCATACATTCATGCCTAAGCAGGTCAAGAGCTTTAGCTTATGTGATCTACAGCCAGACAAACTTCACGTTGGAGTCAGACCTCTTGGTTTGAGTATTTTAGAAATTATCGGGAAAAAAACCCAACAGTGAGCGCCAGGTCTGTTGATGAAAGAGTTAAGAGGAGAATGGACAGACTGGCTACAGTTACAGTACAACTCAAATAATCACTCTTAGGGAAGAACAAGCAGGATTATACAGTAAGGTTACAGTATGCACAGGCTCGCCAAATCTGGAAGGGCCATGCCATAGTCAAACCTTCTAAGATCACATTTCCCCGTTGTTATGTTTGATGTGAACAATAACTAAAACTCTTGATTCTTGCATCTGCATGATTTTACGAATTGCACCGATGCAGCGTGATTGGCTCTCATATGCAATACCAATCGCTCCAGTTTTAGTTTTTAAAACAGTGATCGTAATGCAATGTTGTACAGACCACACAAATACTCAACACACAGCCGGTGGTTATATTAACCTCTAAAACACAAAAGAAAGAAACAGAAAGCTACAAAAGCAATACAGCCTCCTTTCCAACATCAAATACTGAATACATTTCAAGACAGTTATATTTATTTTACAAAAATAAATTTGAGGTTCACTCTGAATTTCCAAGTGATATGATTTCATCAGTGGAATGATTCATTTGAGAAAATTAACTGTGGAAATCTGCTATATAACATCACCTCCTTCATGTATTTCCAAAATGGGTTTTTACTATAAAGTTTTCAACTGAGAGAAATGTTTAGGAAATCAAAATATAAAATGTGTTTTTCACTGTAAAAAAAAAAAGAACAAGATTATGAACAAGATTATAACAGTTAAAAGAGTTCTAAACAAAAAAAAAAGATAGAAATAAGTAGTACACTGATGTGCAGATATGCAGAAAAGAAAATAATAAGAAAATAATCCACGAGTGGAGCTGAAGGAACAACAGAAGGCGTGTTTGTCGGATTGGGAATGGTGTGTTTTGGTCAGTTCTCTAAGAGCTCATTCATTTTCCAGCTCTTTGTGGGGGGACGGCGTGCTGTCCCGTGTGGGCAGCAGGTCATAATGACAGGGGATGTGGCTGTTCTTTGGTAGGTCATACGGGTCCTGGCTAAACGGTCCATTGCAGTTGTTGTTGGCAGGTATGTAGACTGAACTAACTGTTGGCTCTGAAAAGACAAATGGAGATTGATATACTGTATGTGCAGGAATTAGTGATGAACAAGCAGCGAAATGCCTTTTCTGTGCACAGGACAAGCACTGAATGAACAAGCTTCCAACAGGCCCATGCTGTTATAGGAAATCACTCAACACAGGGTACGTAGTTGTGATGACACCAAACTGTTTTACTTCTCTTATACCACAATGTCAAGTGCTTAATGTACATTTGTGACCTGTCACACTGAAGCAGGTATTAAGTCACATTTTGTGTAATTTGACTTATTCCTGGTTTAATAAGCTCTATTTAATATAATCCCCAGGTAATTCCAGGTAATTCCTATATCATATCAGGTTGCTGAGATATGGACACAAGTTTATTTATGAGGAAGGCCTCAGAAAAATCAGTCGAAATCATGTTTTTAGAATATTAAAATAAAGATTGCATGACGAATTCAGAAAGAGGCAGCGTTTAGACTCATTTTGAAAGCAGGATATCCATGCTACCCTTAAATATTTCTTCACCAGCAATATGTTTTTTAGCAAAAAAAAAGTTTTTATATCATAACTGGAGTAACTAATTTGATGGTGTTCATTAAAGAGATTTAAAACAATACTTTTTAATCCAGTTGAAGGATCAGGTAGATAATGTAGTTATCAAATGATCTTCCCCAAATTGAAGATTTGTTACACTTTCCCTACTGCACTCTATTGTCCTTAGCACAAAAGTAAATGTGACTTAATACCTGACTTGATATGATCTTTTTTTTTTTACTGTAGTCACATTCATGCAATTAATGTAGCAAGTTTGTTCCTGTTATCATTTATAATATTCCCACGTAGCATCTCTTTTTTCTGTAACTTACAGTTAATAAGAACTAAATAATAATTAGACTATGAAAAAACCTGACAACAGTTTTTAAAAAATATTTTAGTGTCATCACATCAAGTGGGATATACAGTATATTTGTTAAATAACAACACTTTTTAAATTTCGTTTATTGTTAGATTATTGTGGAGAATCCGGTCTGGTGAATGAGTTGTTACCTTAGAAACATATACCGTGTAATGTTTTGGAACAAGAACTGTAGTATGAATAATCTGAATACACCTATGAACACAATAATAATCAATTTCTTATTTTATAATATAGTATTATATAAAAAATCTTTTAAAGTAATAGTGGCGCACTGTGATGTAATGTAATGTAACATAATATAATATTACAGATGCCATTTCAGTTGGAAGGAAAAATTAAGATAAAGAGTCTTTTCTTATAACAAAAAATTAATATGCTACTTATAATATCTGGCCACTTACCGACTTCATATACATTTTTGTTTGTAGGGCTGGAGTTGCTTATCTCTGCATAGGGAGAGTCTCTCTGCGTAGGTGACTTCATCTCCACGTAGCCGCACTCTGTGTTCTTAGGCACCAGGGGAGGAGGGTCTTTAATTGTCGCATAGGGGTTCTCCGAGTTTACAGAACAGGTGCTGGCATGGTAGGGCACACCTTTCACCAGATCTAAAGAAATCAACATAGTACAGACAAGATCAGAGCAGGGCATTTGTGTTTTTAGATAAATAATTTTTAGTCATACTGTACAGTACGTGGTTGGATTACTTAGCAAAAGACGGATTTATCAAGACGTGTCCTCTAATCTCAACTTCATGTAAAAGAACTATTACCTCGAAGGGATTTTCCAAGGTAACGGCCGTCAACTCCATATGCTCCTAAGCAATAGAGAGAGAGAGAGAGAGAGAGAGATTATGACCCAAACAACTCTTACTAAAGCTTACAGGAACATAATGTAAGATATATAATGTAAGCAACACAATACTGGGAAAAAAGAACATTTGACTAGGGTGATCAAGTTTGTTTTTTATGTATTTGTTAAGAATAATTACATGTTTTTTCATTTTGATTTATTTGTTGTAAAGCAGTCGAATAGCACTAGTGGTGTTAGTAATACATAGGAATATTAAAAAATTCTGAAACACCGGAAAAGTATTAACTTAAAAAAAATATGTTGTAGATATCAATGTGTTCCTACTGATTTATAATGTTTCTTAAACATCTGAGCGTAGAAATGTAATGCAGGTTATGACCTATGGACAAGAGAAAATATGTGACCCATCACATCAAATCAGGTATTAAGTCGCGCTTTGGGTAATTTACGCTTTGTAGATTTTCAGATTCCTGGTTCAATAAGCTCCATTTTGATACCAAATTTATTCTATGAGACGACATCCATTTATCATTTATGGAGGAAATTTTAAGCAACAGTGTTTCATAACAGTCGGACATAAAGCTGCAAATATTTCTTTGTTTAATTAACTTTAACAGATTAAAAAAAAGACAGGATGGTGAGTAAAAGACTGTATATTTTGGTTAAGATTTAACACGACAAATAATTATGGCGTATTGATCTTGAGTAAACTGTTAACACTGACAAACTGCAGTGGTATAAAACGAATACAACACTATGTGCCATGCTACTGCTGGAAAACAATCAACTTTGGGATGGTACTGTAACCCAACAGTTGCTGATAATTTTCTTACAGTACTGTATATAACAGCAAAACTTTAAACCTGCAATGACATTGTATCAAAATACATATACAGTGGAACCCTGGATTGCGAAATTCAGGCCCTGATGTTGGATGAAGGCCTGACGTGCAATCTCCGTTCCGATTCATCCCAAAGGTGCGTGATGGGGTTGAGGTCACAGGGCTTTGTGTGGGCCAGTCAAGTTCTTTCACACCGGACTCATCAAACCATGTCTTTATAGTCATTGCTTTGTGCAGTTATGTTGGAATAGAAAAGGGTCTTTCCAAAAATGTTGCCACAAAGTTGGACACATGGCATTATTCAAGATGTCTAGGTATGCTGAAGCATTAAGATTGACCTTCACTGGGGATAAGGGGCCTGACTAAATTCAATTAACAACTTTAGTCAAATACCTTTTTCCATAGATTGTGTCTTGGATATGGTTTTGTGAGTCTAACTAGTTTTATTTACTTGTACTTTGAATTATTAAGCCACAGAACAGTGTTTCCATGTCCGGGGCCCTATCTGCCTGTTTGTAAGACAGTTCTCTTCTAGTGGTGACCCTCGCTAAATCCTTTAAAAAAGTGACTCAGCAGTTTCATACAGCTGCCTTCTGCTCCCGAGAGTTATAGTCATAGTCATTATCCGAGGGAAAGTATCAAAAACGTATTCACAAAAGTACTCCCTTTCAAAATCCCCTGGCTCACCGAGCTCATTGAAGCAGCTGCCTTGTTTCCAGTCAGCAGGCAGTGTTCCAGTATGATCCATCAGAGCAGGCCTCTTTCTCTGCTCAACATTCTTCAGGTTCACAAACAACTGGTTGTTCTTCGCCTGGCATATCAGGGGGAAAAAATTAATCACCGTAAGTCTGAAGACAAATATCATTTAATTTAACACTGAGCAGATCTTTTTTACATTAGCCTTGCATTACACGGAAAGTCCATTAGCTATAACAATTCATTTTCATCACATTTTTTTTTCTGAGCAGAAGATTTTGTTTTTTGCTCAGAGCATGAGGACTCACTTTTCCATAGGGTAGGTTGTTGACATGAGGCGGGCTGGTGCACTGTGCCAGTGTGTGATAGCTGGGGTTGGAGAAGTAATTACTGTTGGAAGGAAGCTCATTTGTCTGTGGTACTGCATCTAAAATAGATTTTAAAAACTCATTATACCTAAACTATTACATGGAATAAATAAATGGAAAGCAAACAAAGTAAAATATTAATGTGATCTCATATGATGCTTATTGGACAAAACAAACAGAAAGAACTAACCAGGGAAACAAAGCAACTCCATTTATTTCTGATTTAAAGAGTTAAAGTAGGCACCAGACATGTCCATGCAATGAAACACATTGTACAACAGGTTAAATTATTCATGATTTTATTGTTCCAACTGGATAAATAAGATCAACTAACATACACAACCAACTGTACATGTTCAGAATACCATCACCTGCTGCACTACACAAATTGACCAAAGCACAAGCTGAGTAGACTATAATAATATTGTTAACACGCCTTGCTGCCTTTTTGACAAGGACGTAATGTACTACAGTATATTAGAAACTTACATAATAATGATCATTAAGATTACAACATTAATTAATCATTTCCATTAGTCTTCCTTAACGCAATTAAGTTATTAACAGGCTCACAGTAAATTATTACATTATGTTAGCTACCATTTTTTTTATCATTATATCCGTGTGTAATATCATTACTACTCTATATGCAATATCACATATTATGTGCAATATAAATCCTGGGTGCAAAAACATAAATGTACTTTACACAAAAGAGACAATTCTGCACCTTTCTGTACAGTCTGTAGGTTTTTTAGTTTTTTCTATATATTTTTTATTCTATTTATATCTGTTTATATTGTATTTTATTTCTCTCTCTTTTTTTATTGTATTTGTATCTTTTACTGTAAATATGCAGAAACTGGAGAAACTATTTCCTTCGGGATTAATAAAGGCTTATCTTATCTTATCTTATCTTTTACTCAGTTTTCAAGCAACTCAAACACGGCACTGGGCGTACATCTTTGATTATTTTTTTGGTCTAGTAGGCTAGCTAATAAATTAAATTCAGAATATTGATACAGAAAAGCTGTGACATGAAGCCTCAGTACTGACCTGCAATAGTGTAGTCTGTGTTAACCCGTATGGCAGGGGTGTAAGTGACAGAAGGCATCGTAGGCTCTTTTCCTTTCTGCTTTTTTCGGTAAATGATAAAGAGGAGCAGGAGGAAAAGCACCATCAGCACCAGGACAATAATTCCAGCGATGGCCCCAATCTGATAGGAATCAACTGGAACCGCAGCACTGGTCAGACTGTTAGGGTTGCCTACGATGATAACACCAACTAAAAGCAGGACAAAGAAACAAGAGCAAATGTTGGTTTGTGCAACACATTAAACATGACATAGAAAATAAGAGATACTGATGTTTAAATAATTTTAACAGAGCTGATGTTCTTAAGCAACTACAGTACCAGCCAAAAGTTTGGACACACCTTTTAATTCAATCGTTTTCATTTGGTGGTTTATTTTCTACATCCTAGAACAATACTGGAGATTTATTTTAAAACTATGAAAGAACACAGATGGCATTAGCTAATTAAGTAACACCTACAACAGTCAGTCATTATTTGAAGACATGAAGGTCAGCGGTTATGGAATAGTTCTTGCAAGAACAGTATTGTCAAGTGCATTTGCAAAACCCGTCAAGCACCATAATGAAACTGTCTCTCACTGTCTCACCTTCCCAGGAAAGCACGACCAAAACCTACCTCTGCTGCAGAGGAGAAGTTCATTTAGAGTCACCAATTAACAGCACCTCATACTAGTGTCGTTATGAAGGATTTACAGAGCAAACGTAGCAGACACATCTCAATATCAATTGTTCAAATGAGATTATATATTATATATTATGCATATTTTGGATGCCTTCATTATTTTTTTTACAATGTAGAAAGAAATTAAAATCAACAAAGACTTTTGCCGGGTACAGTAAAGGAAAATATGAAGTAAATCTCATAACTGTCCAACACCTCCATGGTTTATTCTCCTCATCCTTTGACTACATAGTACGGGTAAGAATTACATTAACTGTTGGTTGCCAGCTCCGCCAGTCACAGTTAGTTCCACCAGTTGTGTTGGTGGAGCAAACTAACTGGTTTATTAAACAAGCAAATCATAATCTGTTGATTATAAATGCTGTTTGTGCCTTTGTTCCTACAGCCGCATCACAGTCATGCTAATATCCAGCATAACATCACTCTCCTACGGTACTGTACATGTGATATTGCATAATTATATAGCATACACTGTAAAAAATGTTCGTAATTCTAACAGTAAAATACTGTATAAATGCTACAGAATAAAACCATATTTCACGAAACTTGGGATAACCGTAGAATTTAAACAGAAAAAATTTAATTAGTTTTACAGAGTAAGACCTTAAATTTAACAGTTAAAAACATATGAAAATATGGTTTATTGCAGTAAAATTT
>JAQMYK010000009.1:17027706-17050546 GCA_030014345.1 Clarias buthupogon
AAAAAAAACAATTAAAATCTGTAAAAAAAAATTACGGTAAACTTTTGCCAACCACAGCTGCCATTTTTTACCGTAAAAATTTACGGTTAATTTTTTTTTTCACAGTGCAATAACGGTGCTACCGTATTTTTTACAGTAGAATTCTGGCAACCACAGCTGCCGGTTTTTTACCGTAAAATGGACTATTTTTTTTTTACAGTGTACTTATTCCTGGATCCATGTGTAGTGTTTTGATTTTAGTTCTGTTCATTTATTTTCTGTATATAACTTTGCTTGCCTGTATTGTGCTAAGGATATGTGCAATTATCTTTTGCATTTTCCCAATAAATTTCATACCAACTCTGCATTTGTATCCTGCCTCTTACCACATTGTAGCTTGCAGCATCTTAAAATGAACTAAACAGATGCTCTCCTGTTGTTGAGCCACTTGAACATCCAAACGCAGAAACAACTACTTGTTTGTAAATACATAATGTCCTTTTCCTCCTAATTTGAAACTGTGGTGCAATTCCTGAAGGTTCCTTTGAACAGTTTATATTGAGATGTGTCTTGACAATATCGTTCTTGCAAGAACTACTGTATTCCAGAACTTTGTTCTACCTTGGTCACATCGCGATCCCTTCCAGCCTGGGTTGCAGTAGCACGTTCCAGTCATGTGATCACACGTGGAATTATTTAGGCAATCGCAGACCTGCCGGCAGCCAAAACCGTACGTACCAGGAGGACATCCTGACAGCACAAACAGAGGCAGCAGGTTACCTCATCATTTACTCATATCACAGCATGCTTCATCTCTGGTACTCAGGTTTAACAGATTATTAAATTATTAAAATCAGGGGCGTCCAAACTTTTATGGAGGGCCAGATGGAGAGATAAATATGAAGCACAGGCCAGGTCCTACGTGTAATAATATACATAAAAAAATAATAAGCCCACTTACTCACCACCAGTAAACGGCTTTATTAATACTATGACTAGCTTAAAGACATACTCAAATGTTCTTCAATCTAGGCTCTATATACAGTAGCATATATGGGAATGCAACACATATGACCTTTGATGTTTCCTTGTATTGAGTAATGAACAAAAAAAGTTTAATAAAATCTTGCTTATAATGCAAGTCTAAGGGCAGTTGATGATGCAGTAATTAAACTCCTATGAAAAGCCATTTTGTAAAACACTATTAGTTCTTAATTTACAGTTACTGTAAGTAATTAAGGTATTAGAGATTTAAATTAATCTTTAAACTTCCTTAATAGCCCTGGAATAGAATTGGCAGGGATAGGATCCTGGCCAGCCACAACCCTGTGGGATAAACAATGACTTGCTTAATATTATTAAGCATTTTACTGTACATTCATATATTAATATATTTTTTATATACAGTACAGTATATATATTATTTTAATGAAGAAGAACTTCAGGAAATTATTCACTGTTAAAAAATCACACACAATTATAATTATATTATATACACACACACAATTACAATACATATAAAAAATATATACACATTATATACACAGTACTGTGCAAAAGTCTTAGGCATCATACTATATGCTGTACCAATTTTGTTGATATATGTTTATCATGTCTGCATAATTATGTACAAAATCATTCAGTATTTCCATATGTTAATTTGTGCAGTTTTATTAGAAAACAGCTGTTTGCAAACGCAAATCCCAGGACTACAATCATTGACAACAACCACAATAACAGTAGTGCAGCAATGTAGTGTAATAACTGCTTGGAAGAAAATAACTGGTAACTAAATAACAAAGTTACCAGAAGAACTCATATTCTCCAGCATGCTCAGTAAAACCTAACAGCTGTTTTATTTTATTACTCTTTATTGCACTTTATAGAAGTTTCTTTTATGCAGAAATGTTTTCAAAAGCATCTTTTGCTTATGCCATATTTTTGTATGTTCCCAAGACTTTTGCCCAGTACTGTAAGTAAAACAGCTGTTAGGTTTTACTGAGCTTGCTGGAGAATACGAGTTCTTCTGGTAACTTTGTCACACTCGCTCCTTTCTATTTTTATGCAAATCCCAGGAGCGTACATTACTGGTCTGTCTTGTACTATATTTCTTTCTTTACAGCCATGCATATATTCTCCTGTAATGTTATTTATTTATAAATTTTTAGGTTATATATGGAAATACTGAATGATTTTGTATATAATTATGCAGACATGATAAACATATTTGGTACAGCATATAATATGGTGCCTAAGACTTTTGCACAGTACTGTATATGTGTGATGGAATTCTACAACTGCCCTTAAACTGTCATTATAAGTTTATAAATCAGTTTTTAGATAAAAAGTTTTTCTGGCCCTTTTTTCTCAGGTCATAAGATTTCTACATGCCAATTGAACGGCTCAATTTATAGATTTGAATTTACAGTATGTAATAGTGACATCCAGTGTTCAGATTTAGAACCTTCCTCGTACTTTATAACCTTCCTTCCAGACACCTGCAGGTTGTAGTTTGGACACCCCAATTTTAGACCAAACGTGATTGACTCTTTTCACTCAGCATGTAATTCCAACCCCTGCTCACTCACTTTGTTCACAGTGTCGTCCCATGAAGCCTCTGCGGCAGGTACACTGCCCAGAGATGTGGTCACAGTCTGCACCATTCTGACACTGACAGCTCTGGGAACAGTCTTTACCATAGAAACCTAACGGACAGCCTGCAATGCGCACACATCCACTTCAATCATATGTACGGAGACTAAAACTGTATACAGTTAGAAACTAACTGTTGGAATTACACAAATGACTACAATCATTGACAACAACCACAATAACATTAGTGCAGCAATGTAGTGTAATAACTGCTTGGAAGAAATTAAATGGTAACTGCTAAAATAAGAAAATGCAAAATACAAGATATAGAGTATAAAAGGTCCATGTAGTACAGTATGTTATGTATGTTATATAACTTGTCGATATATTATATTAGATTTAAGCTGTAAATGATAAATGATAAAATCACAAAATGTCAGTATGAAATCAAGGCATTAATGGTTTATTCAACCGATACGAAAGTTCTTTTATAACACAAAACACAAACTTTCCTATTATAGTAGTGGCGTTATTTAAAGAAACAGAGGCGTGTTAGTGGAGTTAGTTTAAAATTCGCTTCATCTGGCCCTGCTGTAATAAACGACACTATAATAAACCACATTGTCACTTAAGACAAATCTGATCTCAGACCATAATTTAAATCTTTAAAATCACCCATAATGTCCTTTAAATGCCTGTCACTCACTTTCACACCGGTGTTCACTAGAGGATTAGAAACGCTTAAAGCTCTTTTATGTCAGATATCATTTTAGTTTCCTCATGCAAAGAAGAGACAGAAATAGCATGTAAAGGACATCAAGGTTAAAATGATGTTCAAAACATTAAAATGTCATACTTTTACACTTATATGGCAGCAAAGATCAGGATGCTTGGACATCCTCAAATGTCAATTCTTCACTTTCAAACCATCCAATAGTCCTAAACAGTATGCTTTACAGGTTAATACTGTAGGTATTATAGAGCCATTAATGTCATTTTCCAAGTAGGTTCCAGACGACTGTAAAACATTGCAGGCATGACTGTGGCAGGGTTTAAGATGAACAGGCATTACCATCGTTGTTAACACAATATATTTTCACAGTATAACAAACTCTAGTGGATTCGTGCATAAATATTTAAAGTCAGTACTGATGCCAGTACTAATACTCTGTACTTGATCAGTGAGAAAAACTGAAAAACCATCTTGGACTAGACAGTAGTACATCACATTATCGATTATTGCAGTTCAGCCAATCCACATATCTGCATATGTATTGAAACAAGAGACGAGACGAGATACAGGTAGAAGACACAGACACTTACCTCAAACTCAGCATTAAACAACTAGGTACATTTTGAGTAGAAAGTATATGTTCTTAGAACTACGTCAGGTGTTTTTGGTTAGGCAGTAACTACTATAATGAATTTAAACAGGCTTGTGTTTGTGTAGGAAATACATAACCGTTTGATGCATGTGTTAGTTTCATGAGTTATGCATAAGTCAGGTGGTGTTGCGGGTTCTGTTTTATAAATAGTTTTTTTTTAAGCATAGGATTAAATATTAGGCAGTTATTACATTCGCCACACTGCACAATAATGCATGACAAACTATCCGAGAGAAACTCACGTTGTGTGCAGTAAAGTCCGGTCCATCCTGGTGTACACTTGCATTCTCCGTCATATGCGCTGCAGTATGCTCCATTATGACAGTTACATCTATGGATGCAGTTTGGGCCCCAGTAACCTGGAGGGCAAGCTACAACACCAAAACACACCGCATACACTTATATCACTGACAGTGTATACTGTGTATATATGTTTTATAGATATGATTACACTGTGGATGGATTTTCCATATACAATCAGCAGAGGGCATCAGAGCCTCCCTTTTAAATATAACATTGGCATGGAAACTTGAGCCCATTATCATATCAGGAGAACTTTCATGATTCTTCCTCAATTTACATTATATCATTTAAAAGCATCTTGATGTGTCTCAGTTGTAATAATTTGATCCATGCATAGGTATATTTCTGTTATATTCCTTGTTATTTTCATTGATATGACTCCAAATCAATCTGCACAAGCACCACTAAAGTCATGCTTTGCATTTAGTGGACCAGATGTGTGATTGTTTTAGGAGACAGGGAACATTGAGATTTGTCACGTACACTTTAGTAGACACCCTGTTGTTCTGCTTGTTAATGAGGACAAAAGATGTTAACTACGTCTATCTCGTTCTGCATGTTAGGACCAATATCACATATTCTGTTCGTATTTTAGGAAATGTGTTTTTCTTTTCACAAGAAATGTAAGTTCCTAGGCAGAACTCACGCTGTGAGCAGTCACTGCCGATCCAGCCAGGGTAACACTGGCATGAGCCGTCAATGGGGTTGCATGTGCCGTTGTTAGTGCAGGTGCATGTCCCGGCACAATTCTTCCCAAACTTGCCACTGGGACACACTGTGCAGATACAAAGGAACAAACAACAGTTCTGGTTATTCAGCATTTGTTATACTTTGCTTGAAATAAGAATTACTTAGACTTTCTATTTAATAAAAGCCTGTAGTTAAAACAAACTTGTATTTACTGCAATTTTAACACAGATTGGGAAATGTACTGTACACTATGTTGAAACTTGTTTAACTTTTCTGGATGTAGCATTCAGGATAAAACAGCAAGGTTTATTTTTCTTGCAGAATCGTGTTTTTTTTTTTTGTTGTTGTTGTTGCTCCGAAATGTTCATTGGTACAACCAAAACTGGCTTGTACAGGCTCACACGGACTGAAAGAAACACGCTTTGACGACTTCCAGCTCACCTTCATTGCAAAGGGCTCCTTTAAATCCAGGGAGACAGTCACACTGGCCTGTCACATGGTGACACGGACCATTACTGTGCACGCACTGAGGACAGGCCTGACTGCAGCGATGCCCAAAGTAACCTGGAGAGCAGACTGGAGGATAACATCAAAAGACAGGATCAGCTATAAGTGCCGCTCTGAATTCTGCTCAATACCATCTCACTTTGTTATGACATGAGTTAAGTGTTTTTGCTGCTTCGATTTGCAATACAGAAAGCGTTCTGCCTTTTCAAGCTATGATGTAAATACACTTGCCGTCTAGGAACACTACTTGGAACACTTGTCCGCATGCATATTCATGCAGCTACCTAATCAGCCAATCATGTGGCAGCTGCACAATGCAAACAGATAATACAGATGGAGGTCAAAAAGTTCACAGAATGTTCATATCAAACAAATTGTAATGTCAGTGACTTTAACCATTTCATAGCAAGTTGGTTTGAGTTTTTCAGATGATCTCCAGAATTCTCACACATGACAGGCTGTAATGTTACACAAATTGACAGACAAGTAAGCAACACTGATGTGGGTGGAAATGTGAAGACATAATTTAAGTAAAAAGCTACCTGTAAGAAATAATATTATACAACTATAAGCATAAATATTAATTAAAATGACAAGAATTCGTTGATGTCACATGTAATGACAAGAAGATGTCACATCATCACACATTTCTAGCCAGACCACTGGGAAACTCTAAGCATCTATAAAAGCATGCTCACACACACACACACACACACACACACACACACTGAATACTCACTGCGTTGGCAGGTGGTGCCTCTGAAGCCAGGAGCGCATTCGCACGTGCCTTCATCCGGCGAGCAAGACGCACCATTCTTACAGTTACAGGGCCGAGAGCAGTTTGGCCCCCAGCGACCCTCAGCACACACACTGTCACAGTGGATGCCTAAGAAGAGAAGCATACACACACACACACATTGGAAAATTTTGCTTTTTTAAGAAATAATTGAAACATATACAGTATGTAAACAAACATTAACATTTACACACACAGTATACAGAAATGATATCCATAGTGTCTGTACAAGTATAACTAAACACACTTGGTGGTCAGTTTACCTAGTTCACCTATCATAAACGTATAGTTTTGTAAAGACAGTTACTGAACGTAGACCACATACTGCAATGAACAAGCTCTCAGACCCCCTCAACCCCAACCGTCATTAGACCAAGAGACCAGAACCTGTTGTAATGCCGTTATCTCTATTGTACCAACTGTCACAGGGACTCCACATACACAGAGTAAGTAATATAAGTGATTGTTGACATGGTGAAGTTTTCTATAAGAAGATATTTATTAGAAGTTAGCATTATTAAAAGGAGTCTTGAGCATTTCCGCTCAGAGGTCAAGCTGATCCTCTATATTTTCTGATATGAGAACATGTACAGTATAAGACAGAAGTGTGGTGTGACAAGCTGCGCTTTTGTTTATATTATTATATTATAGGGCAGTGAGGTATTGACTGTTCACTTGCTATAATATCAGTTATAACAAGAAGATCGATGTTTTGTGGATGTTTTACAATATTAAAACAACTACGGGGGGGGGGGGGGTGTTAAAGCCAAACCAGTGCTTGGATACCATTAAGATACAAAGTTTTCTCAAAACTGCCTTTACGTCTGAAATGCCAGCCTCCCATGACCTCCTGTAATTTCCTTTGCCTTTAATAAAAAAAACAAAAAAATAACAAAACAACCTGATTTAATCACTAAAATCACTTGCACATTACAGGAACTTGACTGGAAGTTATTGCCACATCCTCCATATCCATATCCATACCTTGGTGTAGCAGTGGATTATATATGCTATATTATATAAGAAAAAAGCTAGTTTTTATTCTCACAAGTGTGTTCTTTTATTCTGCATGATCAAAAGTCCCAGTTTTACTTGAATTCCACTCTTATAACTGGAAATATATTACCATATTTAATTATTTAATACATTTTAAATATTGTTACCGTATTGCTGGTGCATTAAGGATTAAATTGCCCTTGCTGTTATTGGAAAGTAACTGCATTACCCAACAGCTGAGTATTTAATTATAACATCATGCCCTTATGTGTTTTACTCCTTTCTTAAACACCTCAAAGTGACTGGTTAAGAACATCCCAACAACATAATGTACCTCACCAACTGCATCCTTTTGCCATAAACTGAGCACAAATAACAAATGAGCACTAGAGGACAACAGACAGATACTGTGCATAGAAAAGCCTTACACTTCTAAAAGTGCAAGCATTTCTAACAAATATATCAGGTCATTAAAAAGTTAAAGTCGACTTGGAAGCAAGAAAAAAAAAACAGGTGAGAGAGAGAGATTTTCCTTCTTTACATGATTAAGACTCACTAAATAGGTTAAGCAAAGTGGGAATTAAATCCTGTTCTTGATGAATGTACTGTATCCCTCAAGTATACTTTATGGTGCAGCCCATAAAAGAACAGGAACGTATGGATTGTCTCGTTCAATTCTTTAAACTTGTGTATTCCCAGAATTGGCAGCCATGAAAAACATAAGAATTTGAGACATAAGGAACAAAATAAATTATCACATTTCTGTCTGTTTGTGTGTGTTGCTGGCTTTCCCCCCCAGACTAGGCCTTGATAAGGAGCATTGTAAAAAAGCGCTGGGCCAAGACACGGGACAAAGGACTCTTTGAGGACCAGAGGGTGTTGCTAGGTGATGGAGAAAATCTGGCAACAAACTCTAGAGAAGTAGCACTGAAGAAATGTCCATGTATTTAAAGGGCCAGGACAACACAATGTCATCAGTATGCTACTCGAATCTTGGAGAAGAAAATGAGAGAGGTGAGGCAGGAACAGTAGAGGAGAAAGGAGGAGAGGAAAATTGATAAAAGAACAAGATCGGAACAAAAGGAGTGATACCAGGGAAGAGCCCGATATGGCTGAAGGAAATGAGATGAGACAAGAACATAGACGAGATTAACATCAATTAGAAAAAGAGGATTACATGAAAGAAGAAGAAGAACAGTAGCAATAATAAAGTTGCATATTTATAACAAAAGAAAGAAAAAGAAACAGCAAGCATAAGCCAACTTTTCCAGCACCATCTAGTGATGCAGTAATATAAAAACTTGTGGAGACACCTGAAGGTGAGAATCATGACAACTTGCTGTTTTCTAACCTGGAATAATTAGAAGAGTACTTAGAAACACAAGAAAGGTCAGAAACATTAACAAGAGCCAACAAGAGCGCACACAAGGCCAACACTTGGCTAAAAAAAGAAAAGCAATGTTTGACTTACAAAGGAAGGAGGACAAAACGGAAAAAAGTTACAAAGGAGAGATAGAGAGATACAGAGAGATGGGAGGGGGGGGGGGGCATTTTTTTTCAACTAAAATAATAATTGAACTGAAATTGAAATTGAATTCAAAAAAGGTACTCTGCACGGTTCAGGTCCGCAGGCTGAGACCCTGCGAAATTCTCAATATGAACTGAATATTTATACAGGCGCGCGCGGCCATTTACTGTATACACGCGGTTGCCAGGCAACGCCACCTCAAGGCAATCAGCCTGGATACGCCGCACCAGTCTATTTAAGGATCTTGATACCGCTGCACTTCGTGCGATTATTTAGGTAGCACCGGTAAGTTATCAGGGCCAAAGAAAAGACGAGGGGGAAAAAAAAAAGACTAAAGGCAAAGACCCAGCCTCTGTCTTCCTAAGATGCCGACGAGAGAGAGAGAGAGAGAGATATGCTATGCCTTAAGTGTGCGCTCTCGGGCTAAGTATCGAAGTATAAAAAAAACACAAATTCTCTCCTACAAATCCTCGGTAAGGGCTTAGGCCCCGAGAGGATCTTTAGTTTTATTTTTTAGTTTCCAGAGACCCGTGCGGTCTTGCGAAGACGGCGGAGCTCTGTTTCTTTTGTTTCCTAACTAATATTCCCACGCTACCTACAAACGAAAAGGTCTTCCCGTGCGTGTCAAAAGCACTCTCACAAACTCCTATTTCATTGACCCCCTCAGAAGCCCTGCGTCAGGGCTCTTATAAACATTACTACATCTTGTGGTGCGGCTCTCCAACCTGCAGCACATGACACACATTAGTTGAACTTTACATGTCATTGTCATGTCATTACTGAAGCACAGCATGATGTGGCCTGCATATACCTGCATAACCATGATGTTATATCATTTCTATCCATAATCACCCAAATGAGGATGGGTTCCCTGTTGAGTCTGGATCCTCTCAAGGTTTCTTCATATTATCTCAGGGAGTTTTTCCTTGCCACTGTCGCCTTCACCCTTGGCTTGCTCATCAGAGACAATCTCATTATTTATGTATCTAGACACATTTTTCTCACACATACACACTTCCATAAATTTTCTTTTCATTTTCGTGAAGCTGCTTTGAGACAATGACCATTGTTAAAAGCGCTATATAAATAAAATTTGAATTGAATTGAATATCTCCTGAGCAGAGACAAACACAACTCACCTGTCCAGCCTGCGAGACAGCGGCAGTGTCCAGTCGTAGGGTGGCAGCCGTCGGCATGACTGCAGTCACAGCGCTCTCGACAGTCCATCCCGTACGTTCCATCCTAAAGAAATGACATCAAACAGTAGTACTACTTATAAAGTCACAGAGTGATGACGAACTGCATATCAGGATTAAGCCACTCAGAAACCTCCTTCTTTAAACACAATTTACCACAGCATTTGGTTTAACTTTATACGGTTGGGGTTTTAAAAGAACATAGTTCATCCACTTTTATCCACATAAATTCCTAATAGACTTCTAGGATAAAGTGTGTTTGATCAGTGATTAGGAAATCCTTTTGTTCTCAGCTAGACAGTTTCATTCCGAGCCTGTGATCTCTTCTGCTTTACATCTGATTTACATATCACTGTGCACCAGAAAAAAAGCCTAGGTTGATTTCTAACATGTTCATTATGACTGAAATCAATGTATTCAACAGACCTTTAAGACTACTTAAGGATTATTGTTTTAATTTGATAAAACTCAGCAAAAAAGAAAAGTCATCATGACCACTACAGTACAGTACAGGAGTGTGTAGATTTCTGAAAAAAACTAACCTGGCAGTGCACATCACATCGCTCGCCCCTCCAGCCTGGAGCGCAGGTACACTGGCCGTCTAGAGCGTTACAAGCTCCGCCATTTCCACACATGCAGGTGAGGTTACAGCCGAGTCCCCATGTGCCACTTGGGCAGTTTATAGAGCAGTGCACTCCATACCAACCTGGGTTAAAGACAACAGCATGAGGAAAGTTCTCTCCATGCACAAATATGGATGTGTGTTTAAGTAAAGTAACTATGTATGCTTATAATAAACAATTCAGAGCAGACCTGATTATTTAATGGCCCATTTGGCTACAGCGGAAGTTCACATTCTACCTAATATGTGACTAAATAATTAAAATATGAATTAATAATTCAAGTACTACTCATGGTTAAAGTATTAATTATAGATCAATGAGCATTTAATATAAGCAATGCACAGCTAATTGTTATAGGGATCCTATAGAGAAAAGAGACAATCAGCTGACAATAAGATTAATCACGGACATTAATGAATATCATGTTGTTTAAATCCAGTGGCATTGTCATATTAGTTCTGATTACTTCTTAAATCTAAATTAAATCCTAATAAGAAAAATGTTAAATTGAGAACTTTATATTAGTTTGTTATTCATATCTTGTTGAATTACCTGCTTTGCATGTGCATGATCCATCCACAGCTGAACATGTAGCTCTGTTCTTACACGTGCAAGCTGACGAGC
Organism: Clarias buthupogon; assembly: GCA_030014345.1. NCBI lineage: Eukaryota > Metazoa > Chordata > Actinopteri > Siluriformes > Clariidae > Clarias > Clarias buthupogon. The sequence continues at coordinate 17,038,926 of JAQMYK010000009.1, forward strand.
AATTCACTCCATACATCCCTGCTGGACAGCGGATAGAGCAGTCTACACCCTGAAAAAAAAAGGTTTTGTAACATTCATATAAAATACAGTTGTTGTTTTTTTCACGCAAGAGTCACAACAATTCAAATTAATAACCATTAGGGGGAATTACTGCAGAAATACCCAATACTATAAAGAAACCACTGCAGAGACACACGTGTGTTCACCTGAAAGCCTGGAGCGCACATACACTCTCCTGTCACACTGTGGCAGTCTGCACCATTCTGGCACTGACACACCTGCCGACACTCCTCGCCGTAGAAGCCTGGTGCACATGTCTCATTACAGTAAATACCTGACCAACCAGGCTGGCACAGGCACTCACCGGATACAGGGTGGCAACTGGAGAGAGAGACACACACACAATAACATTTCTCATCTACCATTTCATCTTAACTTTTTATAATATGTATACACAAACAAGCTCACAAAGGTGACACTAAAACCGGTAATAATAGTCTTTAATTAAGTTCAGCAGAATAATTTCTTTCCTTCATTACAAATTTGAGACACTCTAAATTATTATTTCTGAAATTCAACTTTTAGGAGTCTGAAAATACAGAATGAAAAAAATCTATTTATAAAATTCAACACTTTATATGAGAAATGTGTTGCAAGTAAAACCTCCATTTTCACATTTGATTATAGTGTGAGCAAAAACAAGTAAATTGCCATCACACATAATGGAGTGATAAGAACATTACCATTTATCATTTTATCCATGTACAGTACCACAATTTAGGATTGAGTAAACTACTGTAGGTTCTTTTCTACTTATGAATAAAAAGATTTTGCTACTGTACATTGATTCTAACCTGACATCACCTTTTTTTTTCAAAACTTGAACATGTGACTTTTGTTGTGAAACGAGTTTTTTTTTCCTCTTTAAAGCATCTTTAGGTTCAGGTTCTGGTCAGTCTGATCTTAACACCAAACTTTAAGTTCTCGTATAAGGAAACAACTACAGTGTGTGGCCCAAATTTCCTCTGACCCAAAGATCATTGGTTATTAAAAAAAAAAAAAAAAAAAAGATCAATAAAAAAATACCCAAATCTATACAGTGATTACTGTTTACATCATATAGAAACCACTAGGGCTGTCATTACTCATTTTACAATCATCATCAACAGGGGATCGCATTTTGTTCCCTCTCTTTTTGTTCACACTCATCTTCTACTGTATACCGCTTTATCCTGTTTACAGGGTAGAAGGGGGCCTGGCGAGGTGCCAATCCACCGAGGGCACACACATACACACACTCATTCACACACTACAGGCAATTTGGGAATGTGAAATTAGCCTAATCTCCATGACTTTGGACGGTGGGAGGAAACCTGAGTACCTGGAGGAAACCGACCAAGAACCAAGCCAGAACATGCAAACTCCATGCACACAGACCTGAGGAATCAAGGTGGAATCAGGGGAATCAAACCCTGGAGGTGCAAGGCGACCGTGCTAACCACTAAGCCACCGTGCCGCCCCCTGGAGTCTTTCAACTGTAAAATAATTTCATCAGACCCTCTTGGCACAAATTAATTTCGTAACTTGATTTCAATCTGTGTAATAATATTGTGTCTATTTACCAGCACCATAGAGCCTTTTATTGACTTTTATAGAACTTTCCACTGACAAAACATCCTAGGCCCAAGTTGGCACAGGCTATGGGATTAAAATAATGAATTAATTAAATACCATAATTTAAGAACCATTGTACAGTGATAATATTGTCATTCAATCTAAAGTAATTCTGCTGCTTGTTATTCATCTCAGATCTCTTCTTTAGGAAGCACTATACATATATATATATTTCTGTTATTGAACCTAAAACAGGAGGATGTCATAAATCTTCTCCTAAGAACGTATTTCACTTTGGTGTGGCAAACCATTTTAAACTCATACGTAGGACGTTTGCCACACAGAGGTTAGTGCTGTGGTTAGAGTTCATGGCCTGTACCTGCTGGTCGGGGCAGCTGGTGGCACCTGAAACAGCCACTTTATTGAGCGAAAGTGATGCAGCTGTCCAGACACACAACACATGGAGCCGCTCAGCTGTGCTAGCCTGTCTCATCCGCAGGCCATAAACACAAACTGTTTTTTTTTTTTTATGTTAAACTGTGTGAGTGTGTGTGTGTGTCTAAACACATAAACAGACAGACTTTCTCCTACTCGCTGTCATTAAAACACTAAACTGATCTGCATGTGTCTACATGTGCTGCCAGCTTTCTCTTTCTGTCAGAAAAACCTCAGCTAGACACATATAACATCCGTGTATGACTTACCTTTGAGTGTTTGGCTCGTGGCACGGGCACTGCTTTTCGCACTTGAGGCCGTAGATGCCCTTAGGGCAGATTCGGGTTTCGCACATCTCACCAGTGTAACCCGGTTCACACAGACAAGCGCCGCTAATGTGGTAGCACTTGGCTCCGTTTTCACAGCGACATGTCTGGCGGCAGTTCACACCATACTTGCCAATCGGACATTCATCCTGGCACCTGCCGAGACACACGCACAAGACACGCACCTCTAGGCATCAATCAACTGATCACTGAGCACTGATCGATTGTTGGGCAGTCACAGCTAACCGCTTGTGCTGCCCATGCTTGTGAAGGAGAAATACAGCCAAATACTTTTCCATGGCCTACCAGGAACAGGTTATGATTGTTTGCAAAAGTTTGTATTCCCCAGGGTTTTTTCATTAAGACATAAAAAATATATGGAAAACAAATTGTTAGTGAACATTAATATTACATCCAGAAATATTAAGTCTTTGAGCTTTAAAGGCTTTGAAGGGAAGGTTGCGAGTTTAAATCCCAGCATTACCTTGGGTAAGCTGCTACTTTATACTTTTTATTCTATTTGTGAAAGTTACCGTGAAAAATAAAAAACCCAACTACAATTCTGGCTGAAAACTAAAAAGCCCAGCTAACAAGCACGTCTCCTAACAGGCGCCCCTGGGAGAACCGTATCTCATCAGAACCCACATGTTGATAACTCCCTCCTCCGGATGAACATTCCCTCCAAGCAATAAAGAACTAGGGCACATAGAGAGAACCCATCCACCAGCCCACTGATAGAAGAAGAGTCAATAGTTTTTGATAAATGTGTGTGTCAAGCTGGAAAAATTCAGCCCATGTCATTTGGACATGGCTATCTTCTCCATTAGCTGTGCAGATGGGCTCTGGCTAAGCTATTCCCAAAGCTGGACTTGTGTGGGAACACATGGAAGCTGTCCAACCCCACTGTGATTCCCACTGATTTAAGTTCCATGCAGAATATTGCATCTCACATTGTCAGGCATTCCCTATTGAACAACATCTATGGCGAGGAAGTCTGTTATATCAACACTCTTTCGGTAGCCATACAGTATTTGGAGTGAACACAGATGCGGTTCAAAGCAGCCTTCTATCTAAAAGTGAGATTTTTTTTTTTTGCTCAAACACAAACGTGTCCCTCCTTGATTTTGGGAGCTGATTATTTTCCAGCCCATAGGGTGTGGTGGGATGGGGCCTGCATGACTCGGTCGGAAGTTTCTCGTGACGTCTGTCTTAGCCAAAGCACTTATTAACTCATAAAAATGCACTTGTAGTGCTATTCCTGTAAGCCACGGTCTGCTTAAGTATATGGTTTATGCACTGTGATGCTGGTAATTATGGGCACAGGGCTTCACTCCCCAGCACCAGTTTTAATCTTACACCAAGCCCCAATTTCTGCTTCTAGTCAACTCTTTGCTCCTATAACCACTAAGACGTGAATGATGCTGTCTGTAGTAGGCTACCACTGAAGATCAACTAGCCAAAGATCTTTGGTTAAACTTTAAAACAAATAACATACTCAGATCTATACACACAAATACACAAATCTATACAGTGATTACTGATGACATCATAAAGAAACCACTAGGGCTGTCATTACTCATTTTACATTTAAATCCCATCTGGTAATAGGCAATGGCATAATCTTAATCCCTCACTCTCACTCACACATTGTCTACACCGGCTATCCTCTAAAAGGATAAGCCTGGGGTCTATCCCAGGGAACGTGGGGCATTAGGTGGGGTTCTCCCTGGACAGGGTGCCAATCCATCGCATGCCTCCAAACTACAGACAATTAGTCTAATCTGTATGTCTTTGAATTGTGGGAGGAAACTGGAAAGCCACCAAGTACAGGGAAAACACACAAGCTCCATTCGCACAATCCCGAAGGTTAGCCTCGAACCTGCACCCTTCACTGATTTTCAGTGGGTTAATTTCAAATTCTATTCTAATAGATATTAAGTTCTGACATGTGAGAAAATAAACTTATGGCCCTGTTATACTTTAACAGACATTTTGCAACACGGTATAGATTAACTTGTCCCGTTAGAGGGAAAAGTCATTGGAAATCAATACAAAACATTTTTTATCCTCTGGTGAAACCTTTCTATCCTGATGGGAGGAGCTTTGTCCAGGATGACCCTGTCTTCAAATACAGAGTGGTTATTATGGAACGGTTTGATGAATATGTAAATCATATACTGACATTACATTGGTTTAACACTGATATCATGGCATGCATGTTGGATATTATAGTATATAATAAAAATAAAAAATTAAAGATATAAGGCAAGAAGAAGATAACATAAGCACATGGGTTCTTCATTCATCACTCGTTGATGCACACACTTCTCAGCTTCATCCTCAGCAGTTTAACTCTTTTTCCAGGTCTGCCAATTTCCCTTCGTTCATGTTCACAGACCATGACTGAAAAAGTTTCTGGCACTAAGAAACCGTTTACTTGACTTTTCTGATTAACCTCACAAAAACCGTAGCTACAGTGCTGCTGTCGGATAATTTTGGCAGAAACCTGAAAAGTCTGCTTTCAATTATACAAAACTTTCTATACCTCTCTACACTTCTTTTCGGTTTTATGTCTTTTCAGTTTTCATACCACTCTAATGGTGCATATAAAAGTCCACACAGGACAGAGGTAATGTTTTTTCATTGCCTAGCTGAAGCATGCTTCATATGGATGAAATCTCTTCAAGAGATTTTGGTCCTAGGTTCAAAATGGTATATAATAATAATCCAGGATTAATTAAATGCAGTGAAAAACGGTTGATGTTCAAAGTGTAAACATTGATTCATGTGTGTTTACATCTACTGCATCTACTGTAGTACTGATGTACATCACCCAATCCATTGCATTAAGCAGTAAAACCCTTCTGCTTCGGTATCGACACTTTGTTCTCCCTGCAGCCTACGGACTTCTGAACATAATAGACACTCTGCACATACAAGTGACAAATTAAAAGTAAAACTGCAAAACAATTGGAGGTATTTTGCTGGCATGGTCTGACTCAGTGTGTTCCTTTCGAGGGATGATTTACTTTGATGATGGGATGATTATGAGCTCTGACTCATAATTTTTTACCCTATGGTGAAACATTTCTATCATGATGGATGCAGTGTTTTTCTGAATGATTTGATGAGTATAAAATAAATCACTTATGTTGCTCATTGACGATCCTGAGATAGCGCAAGCTGGTGTTTTTCTGATGTCCAGTTTGAATTAGGAACAGTTGACTACACAACTTAATTATCATGTGACCTTGCTGCAAGGGGTAGATATTGATCATACAGTATCTGACCCACTCCCAACTCTCCCAGATAGCGATTACTGTACCGCATCGAGCAACCACGCCAATCAATCAACACCTCTGGTTTACTCACATTTAAACTGAACAGGTTTATTTAGTCAACAAAAATAGATTTAAAATTCATATCACATACTGTATATATGTTTTTCAATATAATAAACGGCTTTATTTAAGGGTTTCATTCAAGAAAGCATGTTTCTAAGACTCACACTTAAACACCGGATTTCGAACGAATCATGAGAAACATCTGTAATTTTCCAGTTGTTTTTAGAAACAGGTGACCTTACATCTTGAATAGTGTTGTTTATGGAGTATTCACCTTCATACGTCATAAGCACGTTCATGAGTACTTTTGAATAGACAAAATGTCATGGTCTTGTGCTTTGCGCTTGTTCTTGTTGTAGCTCCTACTGTACTGTATGTTGGTGTTAGTACAGTATATGAACCTGTCTGTTTTTACCTTTGTCTACTTTCCTTTGATTTACTTGGGTACATACACATTTCTCTGTAACTGTGAAGTCTGAATTCTAAGCCTTAATCTCTCTTCTTGTTTCGTCTGTTTGTCTAGTCTTGACTCCTGACTATCTATTATTCTGTTCATACAACACAGTCTGTCTGTCTAGTTTTGACTCATACCTATTGTCCTGTTTATAGAATACAGATTAGCTCTGCGTCGATTATTGCGCCAGCAAATGTTAGAATAAACACAGAATTTTCAAGAACCAGCAAAGCTTGTGTGTCTCACCTCTCCCCAGTGTAGCCTGGACTGCAAAAACATTCTCCTGTAGATGAAGAGCAGGTTCCTCCATTGTGACACTGACACTCCTGAGAGCAGCTCCTACCAAAGCGACCCTCGGGACAGGGCTGTCCACACACAGTTCCCTGGACACAGACACCCAAACCGTTTATACACCCGTTTGGATAAGATTAATCCCAGCAGTCACAATAAAAAGCAATAGGAAAGATAAATGGCTTTAATTCCACTGACATAACTGAAAGCTTAACAAAAACACAATGCAATACACAATGCAAAAAGAAAGTGCAATCTGAAGTTTACTGTAATGTGTATATGTTTATGGAAATATACATGAAATGAAGTATAATATGTGTTACTACCATCCAGCCAGCGGGACAGGAACATTCACCAGTTACATGGTGACACACTCCACCATTCTGGCAGGGACAACGCTCCTCACACTGCTGCCCGTGTTTGCCTGGAGGACATAGATCCTCACAGCTGCACAAAAGGCAGCAAAGGGAGGATGATGAGACTTAACATATTGCATTAGATAGTTGTGTGCACCGTTTTGTTCATGCATTACTTGCACATTACACTTTTTACTCGTTTTTTACTCACAATGCTCCAGTGTAGCCAGGACTGCATGTGCATTCGCCAGTGACATGGTGGCAGGTGGCATTGTTTTGGCATTGGCATTTCTGCTGGCAGTTGTTACCGTAGGTGCCCGGCTCACAGCGCTCCTCGCACCGCCAGCCGCGGTAGCCAGTTGTGCAGATACACGCACCTGTGATGGGGTTACACAGCGCTCCATTTTTACACTGACACCGGTTGCTGCAGTGAGGACCCCAGTGACTGCTGTCGCATGCTGCATGGAGAAGAAACAAATCCAGTGATCTTTTTTTGGGGTATTTATTATATTAGTTTTCAAATGAACACATATATTTGCCTCTGGTACAATTAATATATACATTTTATATTTTACATACTGTATATCATATGAAAACATCATATGAAGTAATAGGTTCTAAGTAATAATAACATAATACATCCTGAGTGGGTCAATAAACATCGATAATTAATAGTTGAGGTAATATTTTATGATGATGTGGTGTATGTGTTTGTTGGACTATTAAAGCTCATAATAGCAGGTTACCCTGCCCATAATAACCACATCAGATTCAGCACTGAGGCTTAATTAGATCTACACTTAAATCAGAGGACACAAGTATACACCACAAGATGGAAATGAAGCGGTAAACCCAGAGATTAACATCCTCACATATAGTCAAGCATGTAAACCAAGCGATGACGTCACTAACCATTGTGAGATGAAATAGCCAGGCCCTTTTCTCTTCAGTTCTGACAGTTACTGCTTTTCCTGCCCTGCCCTGATCGTCAGGCTCGATTTATAGGGACAGTAAAGTGTTGCTGAGGTGAACCAGCAGCTGTCCGCTCTTGAGAGCTATACAACACAGTAGACTAAATCTTTCTAACGACTCCAATGGAAAACCTATAAGTTGTTATAATGTATGTATAAAAATCATAAATCATAAAAAATATGTATATTTTAAAAGTCTGTTTAAAAGTGATTAGTTCATTCTGCCTACCTGGTCATTGTTTACCCACATTGGTTAACCATTAATTAAATTAAGCATTCATTAAATTAAATTGCATTTTAATTCACAAATTTTATTTATTTATATTTTGTATAAGGCTTTCAACAGTAGACATTGTCAGCTTTACAGTAATTTGGATGTAGATTTAGATGATGAGCAGTGAGCAAGCCAGAATTTTGCCTGATTGGCAAAAAATAACTTAGATGATATGAGAAAAGGGTGTTTAGTATGAACAGATTGTATATAAGAGCTCTGGGCAGCCTTTAAGGTAACATCAAGAGTTCTTACTGTAGGTACAAGTCTTTGGGGTTTGAGAAATACAAACCATCCACAGCAGCAATAAGCAAGTACAGTAAATGTGAGCTTCAAGTAGAGAAGAAACTACCATCATGTAATAATTCCCCTTCAGTAAACATCAACCCAATCATCAAACCCGCATTAGGCATATACAGTACTATTCTCCGTCACATTTTGGTCTCACCTTTAGATGCCCATCTCTTCTACACCACCCAGGACGACAGCTGATCATTCTAGACTCCACTATTCACAGACCACGTGATTTATTCAAGACAGTCAGGAAATTGGTGCTAAAAGATTAAGAGAGTTTTTCGTGAGTCTATAACTGTTCTTTAGATTTTTGTGGTTTCAGGTTAAGTGCTGTGTGTTTTAACTATGGGCTTTCTCTGAGGAGTCAATAAACATGTCTGATGATAGAGTCAACAAAGCAAGCTCACGTTAGAGACAACTTCATTTGGGGCCTGGAAGACCTGGAGTCCTCCTAACAAAACATAAACCAGACCAGGGTGTACACAGACTTGCCCCCTGGTCATCTAATGTTAAGAAGTCTTTAGGTTGACTTCAAGATGACTTTAATATAAGAACGTAGTATGAAAAATGTATCCTGAAGATATCTGGGGTTGTTACAATGGTGTGAGAATTTATACAATGTCCAATCTCCAATTTCAATGCCAAACTGCTAGTTGGTGGGGAGTCTATTTGTCATTACCTGGTAAGGTTTTTTTGTGTGTACTACACATACCGGTGAATGAAACATTGTTGGAGCTAATAGATGTTGAACAACAGTTACTTTTACATTTAAACCGATCTTAGTGCCAATCGCTCACCAAGAATTTGCTGCCATCTGGTAGTCTTTGTTGTGTGGCGAAGATGAATCACACAAATGTACATACAGTACAGTATGAGGGGTGTTCAAGTCAGAACAGGACTTCTCTGTAAAAATTCTCTATTTGAGAAGAGAGCTTTCTACCTTAGTGGTATCCAAGCACTAGTGAAACGCTGGGATACGTGCATTAGTGTAGCAGGAGATTATATAGAGAAATAAAGGGAGTTTTAACTCTCATATCTGTGTTGTGTTATTCTGCACAATCAAAAGTCCCAGTTTGACTTGAACGCCTTTAGTATTCTTCGTCAGTTAGTCTCGCCTCAAGTTGGGCTTTTTTCACTCAACAAAACATAGAAGCGTATAAGAAGAAGAAGAAGCCACAAATGCGATGCTACCAGGTGGACCAATTACAGTTGTTATCGACGAGATTTTTGGGGAACTGTCAAGCTACACAGTGCATATGCAAGACCTAAGGCTCTGACTTGATGAAGCATAAATCAGGCTTAACACGTGCTTCCTCCAATGCATGTGAAGTCGCAGAAGGCATCTTTTCAAACTGCTGCTCACATCATAAGGAAGCGGTGTATCACACTCAGTGGAAAATGCTATCTACTCCGTTTTCTTGCATGAGCTCAAAGATGCACATGAATGGCTCCATTAAATAGCAATAGACTTTTTTTTTAACATTTTACAAAAGAAACCATGTGGGAGTCTGTAATCATCTAATCCTGTAATTAAAAGGATAAATATGATGTTTAACCCAATTAAAGTGACATAAAATTACCCCATGCTGACTCGGTGTACTTACACAGCTACGTACAAAACTGCACAAACTGACAGAAAACACATTCATTAAACAAGCAGCTATTTTTTTTTCCCACTAAAATACAGATGGAGAATCTATAACCCAGGTTACCTACACACCCACATACACCAATATCACAAATTCATCTATTTTTTTTCTTTACGTTTTGTTTTCTGTAGTCATGAGTTTACCAGCCATGGTGCGACAAACTAATCAGGTTAAACGATCACATCTCAGGTCCCACAGTTGCTGCCGCCGCCATGTTCCTCAGTCTCGTTTTATGGGCCATGCTAAACTTCGAGGCGCTCTGAGATAAGCTAGCAGCTGTCCAATCCTGAGATTTTTATAGCACTAAGCAATAAAATCAGGCTTTCTTTAACAGTTCAATGGAAAATACAGCACTTTAAGTTGAAGCTAACAAGTTAAATCTAACTAGAACTGAACAGGATGGTGATATGGTCAGTTGCTGCTGCTGCAAAAAAAAACATCAGCTGCACTTCTTCAGACAGCACTTTAAAAGCTTTTAGTCACATAAGTGGCATCTATTCACATACAGTACTGTACGTATAGTGAAATAGTCCTGGAGGCCACTCAAGAAATACTACCCGTTCTGCATGCATTATGTGCTTTTTCAACTAGGTTTAGGTTAGGATTTGTGCTTTTTACAGATCTAATGTGGTTCAATGAGATTTAAGCTAAAATACACACCAGGTTTTTACACATTACTGTTTCACTTTATATAAGTCGACTCATATAAAGGAATTTATACATTTTTAAGGGGATAGAGTTAATCATCATAGTTATCAAAAAGAACTGCATATAAGAACATTTCAAAAAAATATTAGTTACATTACAGTCACTTCCCTCCATAAAAATACCATTCATGAAAAATAAATGTGGCCATGGTATTAATAAAACAATAAATTCCTCTTCTATCTTCCTGACATAGCGAGCCATGTCCCAATAGGCTGTACTGTTCCTGCTGTGCTTCAGTGCTTTCTGGCCCTGGTTAAAAGTCCCCCGTACTTCCGCAGGGTAAGAGACATTGAAAGGACCTGTACTCACAAAAACCTTCTATTTAGAAAGCTGCATGTGTAAGACCTGACCTAGTTTCAACACAGTGGACCTAGAGGCCTCGCCATGCTTTCGCCGGCACACTAACGGCCCCCTATTGTCCCACTCAATAAGAGACTCCGTGCCCTAGAGAGGAAATGAGCTTCAGGACGACAGATACAAATAAATCCGTGCCCAGTGCTGAGTAGCGTGCCTGTATTTGCACTGTTAAATTACACAACTGATTCACTCATACAAATTAAAACAAGAACTAATAGAACTGGGCAAAACCATGTTTTCACTTTCACTCTGAATAGAATGGTGGATTTTACTAAATTCAAGAAACTATTTTTCTCAGCTCCTGGCACTTGGACTGGATAATTAACATTGTAATTAGTTGATGATACTGCTGTACTTTCTGCTTTGTCAATATTTTTTACATTTGTATTGTCCTCCTTAGATTTCTTCAATTAATTTTGCATAAATTCGAATAAATCTGTCCTTGGTTATTACACCATGTTCAAAATTATTACACAAATGATATCTTTCCCTGATTTTCATAATTAGTCAATGCAAATGACAGTCAGTATAATTTTCAAGTCATCAACCAT
>JAQMYK010000009.1:17054289-17066298 GCA_030014345.1 Clarias buthupogon
GTAAACACCACTGGATTGCCAACCATAACAGAAAATCAGGCTTGACATGACTAGTGTTAGCACTTCATCAGTTGACTTTGATCGCAAACATAGTTTCTGAGTAAGGACGTGGATAGAAAAGTGGATTTACTGTACGTATGATGAACTGAGAGACAGGGATAGATCAAACAGTAATCATGCTTAACTCTGTGGCTAACAGGTCATGTTCTAGATTGGATCATGTTCTAGATTGGGAAAAACTAACATTAAAATACTTCCACTTTACTGCGTATACACAAGTGTTCAAATTACAGGGATTTTGTAAATCTCCATAATCAGACAGAAAAGAGTCATTACTGTATCCGACAATGTATGCTATGTTTGAATTAGCATAAATAAATAAAAGTCATAACATAAATCTGACTTCACAGTTTCTAATCCAAACATCGTCTCTCAAATACTGTATTAGCAGAGACAGCTAAACTTAGGATAGAGGTGAAAGGTATTAGGATACTTATCCACATTTAGCCAAGCTAAAGGTCTGGATTATTCTGGCAAGACTTTAGAATCACAAACATTTCTAAGACAATTCTCTAATTAAAAAATGTGTTAAACCATATTTGATCCTCAATATATTTTTAATATCTTTAGATGTATAATGCATTTGAGTCATATTTTAATGTAAAATTTTTCACATCTATTAAGTAGCATAAAAATAAACTTGTCATGTTTAAAATAAAGCAAATAAAAGCAAAGTATTCTGAGATCTCTTAATAAAGCTCAAATAAGTTGCAATGTGGCTCATTCCTACCAAAGAAATCAACATTATAACTAACAAAATCGACAAACAGTTTTCACATATTAGCTCTCAAATCTCAAAAGAGAAGACTTAATATACAACTTATATACATACAATGTATAACCTCAATTTTTTTTTTTATATTTAAAAAATATAATTCAGCAGGCATTATTATAATTCGAGCACATTTATACATCATGCATTATGGAGCTCTGCTATTGTTGCCACATGCTCTCCAGGACATTCCAGGATTGTTCCACATACAGTACTGATATCAGCTCGTTGACACCCGCAAATCATATAAAATTTCCTGAAAAACTGAGGGTCAGTACAGTTTAGTGTCCTGTACTTAGCAAAAATTAGCTAGTAATGCACTTCACCTCAAAGTATGGTAAAGTGTACTCCTGCCTATAATAGCAGTGAAAATTATGGCAGTTGTCAGCAAAGTTTCTGTGAAGTTGAATTTAACAGTTTGAGTTTTATGTCAAGGTGAGTTCAACAACGTCATTCATTTATTAGCATTAGATCCATGAGGCCCTATACTATCATGTGACTGAGATTTTTTGTGCATATTTTTTCATGTTGAAGTGTGTCTACATTTTTGGGCCCTCTGTATAGTATAGTACAGTATAGAATAGTATAATATAGTACAGTATAATAGTACATGATTTTATTTCAATAGAAGACAATAGAATAAGGCTAACATGAGGATACACCTTAGGCTTTAATTAATTTTAGGAACCACTAAATATTAAGGAGGACAATGGCAGGGACGTCTGCTCAGGATTTTTTTGGCAAAAGTCTCATAGTGAAGGTTACAAATGTAAACCACAAGTGTAGAGTGTGGAGGACAACCTGTCATTACAGCAGAGTAAATTTACTCAGAGAACTATGAAGGACAATGTTTTATGAATTCTGATTGGCAGCAGGAAGTCAAAGTTCACTCAGAGAACTATGAAGGACAATGTTTTATGAATTCTGATTGGAAGTCTTGGGAGAGTGAGGTTAATTGTGGGGTTGGGGTGGGGGTTCTTCTGGTGCTCAGAGGGATCTCCCTGAAATGAATTTCTGAAGGGTGGGATGTCTGCATACTGGATAAGTAGGATGATTTATGCTACTTTAAGTCTGTTTTTCTGGTAGTATATGGACAAAGCATCTAAATTTAATACTATTTACCACTGCTTTCATTTCTAACACTATCATAAGCTACATTATATTCCAGTGTATTAAACTTACATATCCGTTCATGTGTCCCAGTATCCTCTTACAGTACCTCTATCGGTCCTAACAATGAAACCTAGACCATTACTAACTAGAAAATCTTGTTTAATTCCTGAGGGATGTAGAGAGACTGCAGACAAAACAATGACCTTTTTTATTGAGACCCTGAAACACAAGACAAGCTCAGACTGCAGCTACTGAGGAGCTCATCTAATTCATCTAAGCCGCCATCAACCCACTACAGTCAACACACCTGGCCATGTGGGCACGGGGATCGTGCATGGTTTCATGGAGTCTATAAACTAATAAAGATCAGGAAATGAAAGCAGTGGAGATCAAATAGGTACTGGGTAATACCACTGGGTTAGAAATGACTTTAAAGATCTGCCATGCACACTGCCCAGAGATTAGTTGTTCCAAGACTGAACAAAAGAGGATAGTGTTAGAAATATCACACTTGTCTAAGTGGCCTGACTTTAAAAGTATGGTTGGGTGGATATCTATATCATAACGAAAAAGAATTAATGAACTACAGGGATAACAATATTATGTTACTGCTGTGGTCCATGAAGCTAACCTTGAACCCACTGAAAGTATTTTCTCTCTAAATGCATATTACTCGAGGTAAATGCTAGATTATTTATTTGATATACACAAACTTTTCATTATTTTTCTGGTGTTCCAGTGAAAAGATTTGAACGCTGCTTCCTCAGGATTGAGTATAATTAATGCAAAGGATAAGTCATGTCAATGGGCTGTTTAATGAGTTTAATGGGGCGTCCCTGGTTCCTCGTATGCAAAGATTTAGTACACTAAATAAAATTACAATACCAGAAATGGTTTTATATACTAGATTGGTTACTACAAGAGATTTCAAATACGAATGTTCATCAGATGAAGATTAAAAATTTAGAAAGGAAGGCCATTTCACTGAAATCACCTTTAACAATAATGTATAATCAATATAAAAAGCTAGCCAGCTACAGTATAAAACAAATGTCGCTTCTTTAAGATCTACTTCCACTAATGGAACAAGAATGTAAAATAATTGGACTGTATTTGCCAGAATATCACTCAATCTAAATTAAGTTCTTGTTTGTAGAGTTGCTGTATAAAAGCAATTTCACACTTATAGTAGACTATGATTAAAGATTAGTATCGGCATGACTGTGACTAGCTACAGCTGAATAGCAGCCATTCAATCTCATGAAAGCTAAATATAATGAGAAAATAAATCTATAGGCAAACTTTGAGCTGAGTGTCCTTCTCAGCTGCTCTGAGATCAGTTGATAATAAATCAGCACTGACAGCTGGGATTGGACTATACAGGTGTGCACAGAGAAAGCTATATTCTGGCACGAGATTATAGGGTGCCATTGTTTTCATATTGAATTTCAAAACTAGAGTTAAACTACATGTAGGGAAAACAGCTCTCCTCATAGACGGTTAATTACCCAAAAATGAAAGTAAAAAGAGCTAGAAAAGATGTGAAAAAGATGACTTTTATTATTGTTATTATTTTGTTGCTAATTGTGACCTAAGGGTGTGCAAACTTTCGCACTCAACTGTATGTTAAACACTTAAAAATACTAGCGACAAAAGTGTTATATATTTTGATTAAATCTTTCATAAAAATATAAAGCATTAAAATGTACATTTAAAAAAAAAAAGTGTTTTGAGGCGGCAAACCCTCAGTCAAAACCTCTGGATGCCTTCCTTTGTGTGCTGATGTTTTGGAAAGGTTGACACAGCAGACTAGCGTGTGTGTGTGTGTGTGTGAATATGCATGTGTGTGTGGGTGTGTTATGAGACAGACAGCTCCAGCTGGAGGACTTACCGCTGGAGCAATCGGCTCCTCCCCAGCCTGGTTCACACTGACAGGTGTTGGGGGCCACGCAGCGGCCGTGCACGCATTTCTCAGCACAGTGCGCTGGGGAAGAAGGGATCAGCGTGGGAGGAAGAAGGAGAAAGAGAAAACAAGGGAAACTCGGGTCAGATTTCATTCCTTCAAATGCCAGTAGCCAAAGTGAAGATGAGCCAATGGGAAAAACAAACATGAGGGGGAAAAGACACATGGTGACCTGCTAAACAGAGTGACTGCAACTCAGACAAAGAGCACAATCGAAACAAAACCACAAGGTAAAGAGTTTCGGGCTTTAGAAAAACATTAAAGGCTTGAGTTGGTGTTCCCGGCACAAGGGAATCTTTTGATGTTTTGTTAAGGCTACTAGAGCTGTGACGGCAATACAGTGAATACAGTTGAGGATGGTTACTAAAGGGCAGCGCAGAGCATAGGTCTACACTGAGAACAGAACCGAATCCAGTCACCATTTGGCTTTACAACAACACAGTGTGGAAGAAATTCCATGATTTCGAATGAGCTCTGTGTTTAAAGCTGTTATGAATCCTGGACTACCAAAAGGATTCAATGGAACATAATTTTTACAGTAATCACATCCTAATGTGAGCGGTGACTCACAGTCCATGTTCAAGCCACACCAAATCAGTCAATCTGTTTACAATCTGATATTAAAAGCAAAAAGTGCACACCCATTATATGGCCAAAAGTAGACACTTTTTAGTATCTACTAAAAAGTTTAGTGTCTACTTTTTAGTTTCTACTAAAAAGTATTTATTTTTAGTGTCTACTAAAAAGTAGACACACTTTTTAACAGCTTTCGCCAAACTGCTCTTCCAAAGGATGAAGCACATGATTGTAATGCGTTTGTTTTTTTGTTTGTTTGTTTGCCATATAATTACAATGTCACTTTACTAAAACTTAAATACTCAAACCTGTTCCAGCATGACAATGCTCCTGTGCACAAAGCAAAGTTTATAACAGACATGGTTTGCCAGGATTTGTGTGGAGGAGCCAATAGGCAGCCCCCTGTTCTGAAAAATGGGTCCAAAGTGGAAGTGCCAAAACAAGTAGATCCTTGATTGACCACTAGGCTTCAAAAGTGAGTCAATCCCCATAGATCCTCATGTTAAAATGTCCAACATTACAACAAAAATAAACGTTTGCATCCTCGTACAAAAAACAGTTTTGGTCTCCATTCATGGCAACTGTACGTGGTGTGCATTGTTATGTAACTCATCCGTAAAAAGTATATTTTTGCCAAAATATATTTTATGCCAAAAATGTATACATAATTAGGGGTGTGACCAATTAGATTGGCAGCTGCACTGTAGGTGTCAAACCACTAGCTGTCTGCTTTGCATCACTTAATCCACCCAGCTAACTGGAATCGCTGTAGTTTAACTTACCACAAGAAATGTAGAAGTTGACACGGGATAATGTGTAGAGTATGGGTGACAGACAGAGTTCAATGAAAGCTAATGGTAGCTAAGGTAAAGGCTAAAGCTAAGCCAGCTAAATAACTCAAGTAGATAGGTATGTTTCAACTAACAGCCAGGCTCCTTTCATTCCACCATTCTACGTATTTATAGATTAACCAGGGTTTAGACGAAGCTCCTGCCAACATGGCAATAACCAGAGCTCCCACAGTTCAGCTTCATACTCGCTCATCAGGAAACCTAAGGGTGGCTTCACAGAGGGTTTTTTCAGTTCTTACACAGTCTATGGAATGAACTAAAGTGGACTACACACACCTGGCTAATGCTCTTGAGGCACAAATGCCCACAGCACCGATCCAAAGGACTTTTGTTGCAATGGGATGTTCAACAAGCACATATGGGTACAAATATTGTGCAAATAATATTACAAATAATACAACGTCCATTGTACAACATATTGGATGTACAGTAATACATGAAACAACGTTAATTTACCCACAACATTTCATTATTGCAATATTGTCTGTAAAGTGCTAATCATGGATTGAATCAATTATGAGTTCACTCTGTATGTCTAAAATCATTATAAACATAACCCTAAATATAGCTCCCACTGAATTGTTTTTACTTAATTCTACAGTTTAGTCCACTGATGAACCACTTGATTATATTAGATTTAATTCATAAACTGATATATTTTTTACTTCCATTAACAAAAAGAACTGTTTCCCACTAAACATATGACAATATTGTCAGGGCCATGACAAATCACCACATGATTACAACCAAGTTATAAATACATCAGCTTCTTTTAGAACTGAAATAAATCCCTCTGAGGAACACAATGGCATTTTCACATCCACTGTAACATAAAAGCTGATTCATCACATGAGTTATTAGCCTACTGTCTCGCACAAACATGCTCTTTAACCAAGTTATCCTCGCCTGCCCTCACCCTATTCTACACAGCAAGTCATTTGAGGCACCAAGACTGTTTCTCTGTCAGGCTGTTAATATAAATCAGTAAAATATCACGACAACAAAAATGACAATTTAGGTGGGAAATGCGTATTTAATCAATGTAGTGTAATGCTTATTGCTGATTAATGTCTTTGAATAAAAGACTCTGGCATCTGGCAGCGGACATTTTTACCTCGGGAGTAAAATTATCTAAGAAAAATTATAGTTTATAATTTTATATAATTTAAACTTTAATTTCATTATAGTCTCCTAAAACTTTTGGTACCTTCCTTCTTTATTTTGTTTACATTTTGGTCTAAATTCTTATAGACTAGTATACGTTTTTTATTATTATTATTTAGTGCTACTTTAAATAATGGAAATTTTTGCTTTAATGCAACCAGAAAAAAAAGATTATTTAGTGAGCTCATTTAATGGGAAATTATACACCGAAAATATTTTACATTTGCTTCTATTATGCAATTTACATAAAAACGCTTTAAGCAAGTAGTTTCTGTTTAGCAATTTCATATTGTTAAGCAGATTACAAAAAATATTTCTGGAAAACAAAAATCTTTTTGATAATAAATTTTGTTGAGTTTGCTTCAGTGTCTTCCACACCAATAAGGGATGAGTTGGATCAGACAGGTTGAGAAAAATGGAAAACACCACCTGGATTTAAAATCCCTCTCTCGTTTAAAACCTTTTGTTTAAAGTATTCATTGGGGTGGATGCTGATGCCATCAGGATTTTTTTATGACTTCACTCAAGCCTGATCTTCAAAACTGCTCAGTTCCGTTCCCTCCCCATAACTGATAGTGCTGCATAGAATATGTTCTGAGAAACACACTAAAATTTTACAACCCATTTTAGCATTTTAAACAATGAGTTATCTGGAAGATGAAATCAGAGATTCAGAGAATCAGAGGCTGAGCAGTACTTACGAACACACATCTCTTTGCTCTCGTAGAAACCTGGGCAGCACTGAGACTTGCGGCGGTACATGGTCTTGTTTCCTCTCCGGTACGCAGTCTTATAGCTCACCCTGAATGCAACAATATAGATAATTATTATGATAGCAAATATAATTTTTATTGAATCAACTGCTTTAATCTTTAAATTCTTGATTTTTTTATAAATACTAAAAAGAGAATTTTATAATTTAAGTCTGTAATGGTATATTTAATGTAACATTCTGATATTGTTGTAAATCCCTATTATTATTACTGTGAAAATGCAGTCCTAAGGTATTGGAGTATTTATTATTCCTTTCATAAATGGACCCATTTTTAAACTGCGCTAATTTACAATATAAAAATGATTGTAATACTGAATCACTATTAATACTCTATTACATAACAAGCTCAATGGACACACAAAATGCTTACCACGGTGCTTTCTTACCTGTGGCGCGTGCACTTGAACCATGTGAGGATATCAGTGCAGCTGGTGTAATACACCTGATCGTACGGGTGTGCGTACGACTCCTGCACAGTGACTGAATAACTGGAATGACACAGACACAGTACACAAAGCTCAGACTGCTGTTAGCACTCACAACCTGTGACTGGGTTATGAAGGTCATGTGTGGTCCTCTTCAGCACAAGTGGTGAGTATGTTAAAAGGCCATAATGATGGTATCAGTAACATCTCAGTTTTCACACACTGCTCACTGTACATGGGTGGGCTTCAATTAACATGAGTGTGGCTATTAATATAATTTGGATAAATAAATGCCTGTGCCATTTGATACTCTGGTGTCACCAAAAAAGAAATAAGAAAAAAAATCAAAGACCATGTTTTGGGATCCAAAAACATTTCAAATGCTTCAAATGCAGACTTTATCGAAATAATTAAAGTTACTGTATATGGTTTTGGCTCAGGTGAGTTGCTTATTTTATTCTCAGTGGAGTAGTTTTATTCAAGTCCATCCATATTCTTGTGAATTACATTTTTCCTTTTCACCATTCAACCCTTTCTCACCTCTGTTTACAAGCCTCGTCCTGTTTGACTTTACTGTCAGATTCTTTTTGGGTCTTGCTAGGGACTCGTTTTTACCCCCTGACACTATTTTATGTTTTCAATTATGGACATTTTGTTGTTGATGCAACTGTCCTCCATCCCTTATCATTTTGTGACAGTGATTCCATGTGCATACTGTAAGAACAAATCCCCACACCCTGGCAGGCTTTTATTCCTATATCGTCTGTACTGTTTAAACTGCATTAAGCCTTATGAAAGGAGAAGAGGTACTGTAATACAGCATCTTGAATTTCAGTATAAGCAAATGGGATGGTATGGTGGCTTAGTAGTTAGCACTGTCACTTTGGACCACCGGGGTTGAGGGTACAAAGTTTGCCTCTGTATGGACTTTGCATGTTCACTCTGTGTTTGATGTGTTCATCCAAATTAATTGTGCTTGTGTCTGGCGATGGGGTGGGATGACGGTGTCTACCCCACCCACCTTGTACCATGAGCACACAAGATAAGTAGTATAGAGAATAGATGGATGGATTTTTTCAGACCACACAGAACACTGGACAAAAAAAATAAAGGCTAAATGACTGAACAGATGGTTTTGAAGATTGCTTCATTATGATCCTAATGATGAAGTTTTTCCTCGCTTTTTTTCCAGAGACCTGGGGGGAGGGGGGCGTTTCTGAGCAGAGATGAAAAACATGACTTTGAAAGGTTTGTGAAAGGGAGTCTGAAAGAGAATGGATGGTTCTTTCATGCATATTTGGAGGCCCGTAACAGAGGCTATTGTGAAGTCAGACAATATAAGTACGATGCTTTGGTGAAGGTTAAGGAACACTGCATGGAAACACTGAAAACACAGTTCAGAATTTCTGCCTGCAGAAATTATTTATGTGTTTGTGTGCCCATTTTAAAACACCCTGAACAGGCACGGACAGTGGTGACTAAGTGCCAGTAAAGTGCCAGCCATTAAGAACTGAGCCCGGACCACACTAACACTCACGATACAGTATGTCTCTGCAGGCGCTGGTCAACAGCCTCCCTCTTCACGGCTGCCCAGAGCACTGCAGCTGTTACCACGCATTACTCAGTGAAAGTAAATCTATCTGGGAAAAGCAGTCTGCACCTTTGTTCTTTTTCAATCTGCTTTAATGGATTCTTGAGTCATTCCTTAATCTGGCTGCGGAAATCTTCTGCCTATTAAAACTTTGTGTGTTTGTGTAAAACAGGAAGACTGTATGCTAGTGAGTGCTTTAGTGGAGAGGTGAATAAACTCAAAGCTACCCAGCAGAGCTTTTTTGGTTGTCACAAAAAGGAATTACTTCGATAAAGTGATGTTGAATAATGACATTGAGAACAGGTTGAATCAATGAACTCAACATACAGTACTATTGTACAGTAAATACAAATCCTTACAATCCTTGCAATACATCCTTGATCATACTGCCAGCACTTTCAGAGTTAGCTTGTGATTGCTTCCCTGACCCTGACTCGAACAAAGCCATGGCAGTTACCTAATAGTCCACCATTGATTCTAATGCTGTGGCTACCTATTTAAAACATTGTTATATGGTATGCCTATTTGCATGGATTATTCAGTGAAACTTAAGCACCTTGAGGAAAGCCACCAAGCATGGGAAGAACATGCAAACTCCATGCACACAAACCCTAAGTGGGAATCGAACCCAGAACCTGGAGGTGCAACGGGACAGTGGCTTGTGATGGATTGGCCCTCTGTCTATGTTGTATCCCGCCTCGTGCCCTAAGTCTCCTGGGATAGGCTCTAGAATCTATAAATGCTACAAATTAATATTGATATTCTAACGTTGGGGTGGGATGTTGGTACCTCTCCCAATGGCTGCAGACATTAGGATCCTCCAGGTTCAATGATGATGTCACTTCCATAAGACAGCATGACAGTCCCAGAAGGATGGAGGCACAACGCCACAGGAGGAAGAGCATCGTTGTGGGAAATACCTTCAGGAAATAAGAAACATTAAAACATATAAGACAAATGAAAAGCACTTGGTACGTACATCATGTTTATTCCCAACTGCAATGTTGTTTCTTCACTTAAACATCAAAACACCAACCATCTATTGGACATTATATGGACAAAAGTATTTGGCCAAACATGTTAATCATAGTTAACCCCTGAATTCAGGAGTTTCAGTCAGGCCCCTTTATCCCTAGTGAAGGCCAATCTTAATGCTTCAGCATACCAAGACATCTTGGACAATGCCATGGTTCCAACTTTGTGGCAACAGTTTGGGGAGGTTTTTTTGATTCCAACATGCCTGTGCCTCAGTGCCTCGGTGTGAAAGAACTGACTGGCCCACACAGAGCCCTGACCTCAACACCATCGAGCGCCTTTGGGATGAACTGGAACGAAGACTGCGAGCCAGGACTTCTCGTCAAACACCAGGGCCTGACCTCATAAACGCTCCACAGAACGAATGGGCACGAATTCCCACAGAAACGCTCCAAAATCTTGGAGACAGCCTTCCAAGAAGAGTGGAAACTGTTATAGCTGCAAAAGGGGGACCAAATTCATACTGAAGTATATGTATTTGGATACAATGTCATTGCAGATTTGGCCAAATACTTTTGTCCATATAGTTGTAGCATACAGTATCTGCCACCAATTTGTCATAAATCTGTTATATGCTTTTACATCAACTCTGGCACAGATTTAATGTCAGCAAGCACATTTAATAGACTAGAGCATAATCACTTAGTCTTAATCTCAATAGCTCCTATGCCATTATACTCAATTTTCTTTTGAGGATTTATACTTGTATTCTGAAGCAAGAAGCTAGTGAACTATCCCAAAATACTGACCAACACCCATATGCACCCATTTTAAAACCATGACGTTCATCCCCATTTGCTTTTATAATACCCTCCGCTCTTCTGCGAAGACATTCCACGAGATTTCAGGATGTGGCTCAGCCAATTCAGCCACAAGAGCATGAGTGAGGTCAGGCATTGTTGTCAAGTGACATGGCCAGAGGGACAGTCAGCTTTCCAGTGGCTTGGCTCATTCGAGTTCTTCCACATCGATATTGGCAAATCATGTCTTTATGGATCTTACTTCATGCACAGAGGTATTCTAACGTTAAGAGTGTCTGAACCCTTTAGATCCAATTTGATATAACAGCATATAAAGACTTTCTAAACAATTGTGTGCTTAGAATTTTATGCAAACAGGTTTTTTATGCAAAAAGGCAAAGTCTTACTAAATCTACTATCTAGTTTTAATCAAATTTTCCTCCCGGCAGCAACAGAGTAAAAAGTCTTTTCAAAGGTTTTGTCATACCGGAGGGCAGATGCACATAGATATGAAATATAAAAGCACAAAACCACATCTCTAAAAGGTTATATTTACTGACGAATACGTGCCGGTCCCAAGCCCGGATAGAATGGGAGAGTTGCGTCAGGAAGGGCATCCGGCGTAAAACCTGTGCCAAGTTGTTGTGTTCTGACTCTTTACAAGCTCCTTGTTTCTGCAAGAGCTGCGTCATTCTGTCCATTCGTCATTCAAGAAGCTAAATCCCGCTATGAAATATGGATTTTAATTCGGTACTAAAGGGCAAAGAACATTAACCATCTGCTTTGTATTATTCCAAACAGAACCAGATTGTCATGACTTTTTTTTTTTTTTTTACTTTCTGTGAGTTATCTGTCTATAAACAGACAGACAACACTGGAAGAACGTGTGTATGAAGATTTAAGGTACATTAAGATTTGAATCATTCCTATGAAATTAACATAAA
>JAQMYK010000009.1:17073378-17090937 GCA_030014345.1 Clarias buthupogon
GGGATAGGCTCCAGGCCCCCCACGACCCTGAATACAGGATAAAGCGGTATAGAAGATGAATGAATGAATGAATGAATCTATGCATTAGTGATGTGCATTAAAGATATTCCCCATTCACTATAGCCAGTGACACAGCAATGCCTTTTCACATCTGTTATAAAGATCTACCCCTGTTTACAGAATTCATTCGGGAAGGCTAATTTAAAGCCCAGTAGCAAGTCAATCAAAACATTTTTTATATTCTACAGTACATTCTATATTAACAATCGAACTCTGAAACAAGCAAAAGGCCTGGAAAAAAAACAGAAACCAGATCTAGATCTATAGCCAAAAAACATAAACTGTAAAATCAGAAGCTTTGAGTTAAATGAGCTGTTGAATTCTGGAATCTGATTAGTGAGGTCCTGGTTTTCTAATAACTGCTGAAACAAAGCGATACACAGTCAAGTGTGGCTGAACTTCAAATCTCAGGTTCATATTAATGTGTTCAGTCTAATACAAATGATCATTACGGCTCATTTACTAAAGACCTCCACACTAGCAGGAATCCTACACTAGGTGATCCTTGCAATTCGGTTGTAAGGATGTTGCAATGTCAAGGCAACATCAGGACAACATTGTTTTTGAAAGGTAGAATGTGTTTGATGGGTGGCATTACGAAGAAGTGGTTAATACTGTGGTACTGTAGCACTCCCAGGTCAAGAGTACGAGTCCTGCTTTCGGATCTGGATGCGTGGAGTTGGCATGTTCTCCCTGTGCTTGGTGGGTTTCCTCTGGGCACCCTTTTTTCCTCCCACAGTGCAAAGCACATTAGGCTCATTAGTGTTTCCAAATTGCCCGTAGTGTGTGATTGATTGTATGAGTGAGTGCATGCTTGTGCTCTGTGATGGACTGCTACTCCATCTGGGGTCTGCCCCATCTATTGCCCCGAGTCCCGGAGAATAAGTGAATGGGTGAGAATGACTTTGATAATTACATTGCAATAATAATTATTTTTTTCCTAACCCTTGTTTTTTTCCCTGATTTTCTCCCCAATTTAGTCGTGTCCAATTCCTCCCCGTCACTAGGGGGCTCCCACATTAAGCTACTACTACCACTCAGTCGGGACTATCACGTGTTTCCTCCGAACCACGTGACGCCAGCCGACCACATCTTTTCAAACTGCATGCACCGTTGGGGGCGGAGTAACACACTCGGAGGACAGCGCTATCCGCTCCTTCCGCTTGTGTGAGCTCACAGACGTCCCTGATTGGTTGTAGAGCTGTGATTAATGTGAGAGCACTAAGTACCGCTCATCCCTCCCCTCTGAGAGAGCTCGGCCAATCAGCTCTCTCTAGACCTCCGGCTTCGAGACGTTACAGCACCACCCGGGAATTGGACTTGCGATCTCCGGAAGATAGGGCGAGCACTTTATACAGCAAATTTATCTTTTATTTTTGGCAAATAACATCAATTCACACAATGTCCATGAGTTCAGATCCACATCCATGGTCTCAGAATTTTGCTCAGGGATTGGGACGGTCACAACGGCTCCATATACACAGCACGAGTGATGTTTATCATGCGATGTATCTGCAAAAACGTCACCTCTCTCTTCAATTTTCTTAAGTCCATCATCCTGTTCCCAGTGTAATAGTATACAGTATATTTGATAATCAATGTTATTCAATTCACCCCGCACTGGTGATTGTTTTGTGACTGATCAGTGTATATACAGTGTGGTGGAGTTGAGACTCCACCACATAAGCGCATAATTCAGTGCAATGGTAAATAAAGTAGTTTTTTTGATCAAGACAGTTGATTACAAAGTGTACACGTCACTTCAGTGGGAATTTGTTCAAACTGCTACGGGTAAAGCAACAGTATAAAACGTCCTGCTGAACATTTGTTCGACATGTTGGTAACAGAAGCAGGTGTAACCCCGAGCCACATTTCTGCTCCAAAAAATTCACCCAGAATAATTAGTTTTCAAGTCACAGGCTGCTCTCTGCCTCAGCTTTTCAGAGCATGTAGGCAGTGAAGGAGGGGTTGTCCATGGGCAAAGCCACTCAGGGGGCTAATTAAAAACTCAACAGAATGCTGCATTAAACTGCTCTCTCTCCAAACTGTCCTCAGTTCTCTTTTTATGAGGACAGGTGGTGCCTCGGGCATGTGTCCTGAGAAGGGATTCTTTCCCTCCGATGCCATCGAATGTTCCGTTTTTGGACTCGCCTGGATCACTTGAAATGTTCGGGTGTTAACTTTGAGATTACAACCAGCTCAACATCAGCCCACCTTAAAAGTGTCCTAAAAGATAATTTCATACAAAGTCTGCGCTGTACTCTATGCTCCATGCTTCCGATCAGAAGTCGATCTCAAATTTCATGTGCTTTAGCGATGCCAACATGAGGATATGGTTTTACCAAATGTTATGTCTCACAAACGTCTGCCCAGGCCAAGGCTGAGGGAATCCAGAGGCTGTAGACAAGTGTAAGCTGGAGACAGTTTTAGATGGTGTGAGTGGATCTGGAAATGATTGTTGTGTCTAGCAGACCCGTATACGGCATGTCTTTTACACTTAAGAGCCCTAGAGGAGCCTGGGGAGGAAATACAGGATTACCCACTTTACATGTAAGTGGCTTCTGAGACAATCATGAAGACAGAAGCGAGAGCTTGTTATACAGGTCTATAAGTAATATAGGTCTATTCGTTTGCCAGGGTGATATCTGTAAGACAGTAAAATAAAAATAATAATAATACGATTCTGGCCTAATGTGGCTTTTACACATCTATAACTATTTTACAAAAATAAATACAATTTCTGATGTACTTAACTCCGTTTTAACACTTATTTACTATAATGGTTTTTGTTCAACTTACATATTTTACACGATTAATTTAGATATGCTGATACATTCATATTTTTGTCAGTGAATAATATTTGTAAGGCTTCAAAACAGTTATGTTCAGACCACAATTAATTAATTTAGGACTAGGTTTTAAAAGGTTTTATTCACAATGAACCAAAGTTTCATGGTGAAGTGATAGATCAGTGTGTCAAGGCTCTGAGTTACTGATCAGCAGGTCAATGGTTCAGACCCCAGCTCCGACAAGTTGCCATTGCTGGGCCCTAGAACAAGGCCCTTAACCTTATCTGCACCAAGGGGCCCCATATCATGGCTCAACCAGCACTCTGACCCCAACTTCATAACAGGCTGGGACATGCAAAGAAAAGAATTTCCATGTGGAGTAATGCATATACTGTATGTGAATAAGAAAAATTGCCTTTCTTATTTTAAATGTAGAATGCTGAACTGCTTTATATTGTGTTAATGTCAACATAAAGTTATTATAGTAACCAATATTATCCATTATTGCTGGAATCCTCATTAACGTCATTGAAAAGATGACGAAGAAGAAGAAACTAGAAAAGACAAAGGTTGACATGACATACAGACCCTCATACAGACGTCACTAAAGTAATTATCAGTGAAATGTATTTATATAGTTGAATTCTTAAATATAACGTGGTAATCCAATCGAATACTAATCAAGAAACATCATTCTGGGCAGAAAAATAATAGAGCAGCACTTAGTGAATATTTTGGGTGTCATGTTATTATGATATACTGTAACAAGCAATTTAGCCAGAAATTAAAATTACTCGTGAGTATTATGAGTGAGTGCTCACAAATGATGGCTGTTGTTTTTTACAGATACATATTTCAGCACTGTGCAAAAGTCTTGAGGCACCTCGTATTTCTTTATACTAAATGTAATTAAATGATGTAGATTAAACGGATGAAATTCACACAATTATATTACAAGGCGTAAACATAAATTTACTTCTGTAATTAGTTGTTTATGTAACAACCTTAGCAGCAACCTCATTTCCCCTCTCATCTATTTCAACCACTCAGCGTGATCATGGCATCATCTGCACCTGTTTTTCACTGGTTCATGCCTTGGGTTAGATGGTATTTTATGGTTAAATGAATCATAGGTCACTGTGTGGATTAACAAAAGAAAAAACATTCCTCTGAAACTGATCAGGTACAGGGAGTGGAATGAAAATGAGAGGCAAAAACTTGCCAAAAATAAGAGACAAAAAAATCCTCCAGGAAGCCTGGAGAACTATTCCTCAAGATACAACAAAATTTGACTCTTTAAAAGTAAAATAAGAAGAAATGAGGGGTATCCCAATCGTTTTGCACAGTACCATATAGAATCCATAATCATAGCAAAATACGGACAGGATGATGCACAGTTTCTTGTGCTTTACATTTTGCAGTTTTGCATCATGTAGTAAATATGGTTTGGGTATTTATGAATTTATTAGAATTTTTATCTAGTTGTAAACCTGAAGATTTATATCACCTTTTGAAAAGATTTGAAAAGATTTAAAGAAGGCATAATAATCCTCCTTCCATGGTTTTATGGTTTGCTTTGAAGATTGAATTTAGGCGGATTAAGTTTTTTTTTAAGCCGCTGTGTTGGGACAGTCAATGACAGCAGTCAGGAAGTAATTCAGACTTTTCTTGAGAGAGTACCAGAGTGTGGTTTAACGGTATTTATACAGCCTAAAACTCATCCCTGTAACACCAGCCAAGCATAAAACCAACAAAGCCCAAAACTTGGTAACCGAGGTTTTTTTTTTTTTTTTTGGATCCAGTGAGAGAACCAGGGCAGAGCTCTGCATTTCTATGGCACTGGAGGTTGCTGAATTCCCACACCGTTCACTAAAGCAGCCAGTAAATGCAGCAATGTGTGCCTGTCAATCAAACTGCATCTCCCCACTGCCGTTCCCACTGAGCACTCGCAAAACACATCTGTCTTTGTGAAGTTAAAGAGACAACGAAATTCTGCTGATTTTTCAGATCCAAAACTGTGTGTGAACGAAGTGAAACCAGTTGAGTTGGCATGCACTGCATTCCATGCTATTCACAGCTGTCCATGGTCACTCAATAGAACTTCACACATCTTATAATTATAAGGCTCTATCTGACACTTTTTCTGATCTCGAAAAAGACACATTTTTCGAATAAAATTATTCCTGCTGAGGGAAGCGATTTGAGTAGAATTCCACAGATTCAAAAAAAGAAGAAGAAGCAAACAAAATGAAACCAATTGCAATGGTTTGGAATATTTTTATCTTCCAGAAGATGGTAAACTGAAGCGCCATGATGGTAAGCCCTTTAATTATACCATGGAATAATCCTGTTTTTTATTACAACCATCTGGAACAACTTACCACTCCCAAAAACAAGCATCATACTACAATAATAAAACACCATTGGTCAAGATATAACAACAAAAACACGACATCCTATCACAAGCACCATTCATACTGTAAGACAGGAAGCAGTCGTTAGCAGCTGTACTGTATACGCTATGTACTGTCATATTCATTATATATTTTTCATTGTGTTTCTCTTTTTATGTTGACAACATAATGCAGTTGTTCAAATTCCTTTACAAGCATCAGTCTATCCATGCTGTCAACAATATGTCTATTATTTGACTGAATACAAATCAAATCAGTCGAGCGATCCTATACTCAACGCAAACAAATGGACCTTTTGCAAAGCCGACATAAAAACTTCTGATTCAAGCTAAAAGGAAGCAGATGGAGCTGATTAAAGAACGCACTGACTCTTGATGAATGATCATGTCGCCACATTGTTTAGTACATCTCTTTAAATGCACTTGGTTAGAAAATTGCACCACTTTTGTTTTTCCAAAAACATCCATGCTTAAAATAACCGTATGATGACTTGCTCATGGCTGCACTGTAAGCACTGATCTCTTGACATGAATACGTATCGTATATTTTAAAATGCAGCATGAGCAGTTTTATCAAGCTTTCTTCCTACCAATGACACACTCATGAGTGCATGATGTATTATCAACCAGCGTGAGCTTTCGCCTGTGGACAGACAGTCCGCTTCGCCATTCAAATCGGTCACATGACTGTGGATCCCACAGAGGGACAAAGCGCACCACAGCAGGAGCTCTTCACTTCTAGTGCCAAACCCTAAGGGCACTGGCAAACACTTCCTGCATGTAAACAGTTCTGCCCTACAGGACGGAGTGGCATCGCTTAACTCCCTGATGTGTCACACATCTTTGCTCTGAATTCTACAGTATTTCTATTACAGGCTGTGATAAGGTGCAGAAGGGAACATTTCCAAATGTAAACTAGTAACAGCCTTCACTGGAGAAAACAAGCAATGCAGGATGAAGTAATAAATTATTTAGTGGAGATGTTAAATACTGACAAGAGTATTATTTTTTACAACACAGTAATTCTTTTTTTTAAAGAAACAGGATAACATGAAATTGAGTTCAAACACATTCAATGCAACTGAGAATCACAGAATGTGATGCACTAATAATATAAGGAAAAACAAAAGGTTTCTGGAAGATCTTTCTGGTGTTCTCACCAATCCAAACCTTCAGACGCCTCCAAGAACATTCTTGTAAGCATTAAACTTACTATGATAATCATCACCATCGTCACTTCAATATGACTCTAAGGTGTTCCAGCAACACTTTTATCATTTAAAACTTTTAAAATTCACTAAGTTTATATGGAATAAAAATAAAAAGTTAAGTTTATGTCTACTTTGTTTCATAAAGATATAACAATAAAATTATAATAAAACATCACAAGACTGATGTTTTTTAAACTATTTGCTATTTTAGTTGACTTTAAATGTAAAAAAAAAAATAACTTACTCAAATGTTATTGAAAAACATTAAAAAAAAATATATATATATATATATATATATATATTTTATATATTTTATATTTTATATATTTTATATTATATATATATATAATAAAAACTTTATGCAAACTTAAATCATGAATCAATAATAAATAAATAAATAAATAAATAAACATAATTTCTGCAAATCAGGGAAATCGACTAAAGCTTTCAGGTTTTCATGCATCTTTAAACCAGCCAACCTTATGACCAGACAACACGTTTAAAATCATTGCACTATGAAACACACTGATTAAAGCCGACTGAGGTCTTACCAGTTCTATGCACAAGTACCGACTCGGTCCAAACGCATGGATCCGCTTTGAGGATAAAAGTTTCTAAGATGAAAATTTCCGTAAACTAACTGTTCACTGTACACGAATCTCGATTCGCACAGGTTTCAGCTGAGGTCAGGAGGTATCACAGTGAGACACGGCGATGAGACACGGACGAGATTCAGAAACACAGGAGTCGCGCGCGCATCTTCTCCGAAGTTGTGACGGGACAGAGCGCGTGCGGTGCAGTGTGGAGCTCAGGGTGATTAGCATAGCAACACAGAGGAGGAGAACCACTTCAGCTCGGACAACTGAGAGAGCAAAACAGCCACCTTAAGGACTCATAGTGTTCAACTTTTCAGCCATATGTTATTAAACCAAAATGAAAACACGTTATCAATGCCTAAATACATCATTTAACCAAATTTAAGAGTTATAAACTGCACCAATATAATCATTT
The DNA here is from genome assembly GCA_030014345.1 of Clarias buthupogon. Taxonomy (NCBI): domain Eukaryota; kingdom Metazoa; phylum Chordata; class Actinopteri; order Siluriformes; family Clariidae; genus Clarias; species Clarias buthupogon. Next base: position 17,080,863 of record JAQMYK010000009.1, read on the forward strand.
AATCCACGTGCCAAGGGAATATGTTTATTTTCTTTAAACACAAGAATAAAATAATGAAACAACTTTTTTATACATTTGTAGGGATTTGGAAAATGACTTTTGTGAATTTGTAAATACACTTTATGGAGATTTGACAGAATACAAAACAAATCAAATATATGGACGTTTGATATAAAATAAAGAGAAATGGCGACACCTAGTGTTGGATCAACCAGCCTTTATTTTTTGGTGGATTTTGGCAGCAAACATGAAGAAGGCAAACATTTCAGAGCGTACTGATGAACTAATGTTGAATTCATAACAAAGATTTGCTCATATGCAGCACATATCTTGCCTCAAACATGGACAGTAACACTGGTGCAGACACACACACATCTCTTAATTCCATACCTCATGTTCCACTCATACTGCTGCTGTCATACATAAATGCTGTATGAACATTTTTGCACATTCACATTCTGCAACTTAAACATTTCAAATTTTTCTATTTTTATTGTTTTTTTCGATTGTAACTTTGTAAATTGTCAGTTGTAAATTTGTACATTTACCGCAAATGTTTACATTCTCTCAGTGCATTATTTTTATATGTCATGAACAGTTGTATAAGCATTTCATTGCATTTCATACTGTGGGTGGTCCTCTGTGTGACAAATAAAATGTACATTTATTTTGATGGAACAACCATTGGACAGAGTGGTGTAAAAGTATTGTACATACAGTAGATATAGAAAAATAAATATTCATCAACCTTTTATTTACTTTTTCCTGGGCTTCCACCTGGCTGCACATCAATAGTAACCACGCTGATTAAGAGGATTTGTTGCAGTTCTTCGGCTAATTTGGAATCTTTCTGCCACTTTTGAGGCTTTTTACAAAAACATGAATGACCAAGTCGTGACATCTTTTATAATTTTTTTAGAAACTGAAATATAACTATATAATATAATAATACAGTATATAATAGGTTAATTATAGAAAGAGTCATTTCAAGATTCCTAGCTATCTGTCTACCTTCAGATTGACTAACAATCAGGCCTCTTTTAAAAATTAATTTTTCTTCTGCAGTTTTATTTCTTTGTTATGATTAAAGATGGTTCTAAGAATGGTCTATTCAAATTTGTAAAGAAGTAAACAAACAGTATTCATAGTAATGGCAACAGATTTTGGTGCATACATTTTATCATAAAACTATGGGTGTCTATTTTGTATGAAATAAATGTTTACTTCTTCCATGTTTGGTAATAGAAATGTAGGTCTGATCCTAAGGTCTGGTTGTTCTGTGTGGAGGTTTGGTTCTTCTCCTTATGTTAGGTCGCTCCAGGTTCTCTGATTTCCTTCCATTAAAAAAAAAAAAGGTACAGTACCAATCAAACAATGTGTCAACCAATTGGACACACCTTCTGAATCAATGTTTGTTTGTTTTAAAGAGATATATTTTCCACATTCTAGAACAATATTGGATTCTTTCAAAACAATGAAGTAACACATATTGCATTATGCAATTAAGTAACAACAAAAACAAAAACAATCCATTCTTATTTTAAGACACAAATGTCAGGTGTTAAATACATTATCAGAAATGTGTCATCCTGACACATTTCTACTGCTGTGTGTGCTGTTATTCCTCTGCTTAGAAGCTATGAAGCCCATACTAAAAATTATTTCAACACACTTTTTGATTTTCTAGTACACAAGTGTAGAATAGTTATAATTTATAATCATACTATTTGATAACACCTATAGGAGGATGGGTTCCCTTTAACTCAGTTCTCTGTACGGTTCCTTTTGTGTGATGTCTCAGGAAATTTTTTCATCACTGTTGCCTCTGGCTTGCTCATTAGGGATCTGAAAATAAATGTGCCTTCCTCAAAAGCTGTTATCTTACAGTGCCTTTTGGTAAAAGCTCTATACAAATTAAATTTAAATGAATTTCATTAACATAAGCAACTTCCTAAAAGTAACATATTACTCAATGCTATACTACTTTATCCAGAGTACAAGGCTAAAGGGGGCTCGGAGCCTATCCCAGTGGGCTTAAGGCATGAGGCCGGTTACATACACTACAGAAACACCTAATCTGTATGTTTTTTGTACTGTGGGAGGAAATAGAAGCGCCTGTATCGAACCCACCAAGCATAGGGAGAACATGTTAACTCCATACACACAGACCTAGAGCAGGAATCAAACCCAGACCCTGGAGGTGCAAGGCAAAAGTGCTAACCACTAAGCCACCATATTACCGAGGCATAATTATAAAACGCATTCAACATTGACAAGTGATGAATAGTGAAGCGTCTATTATTAGACAAATAGTTTAATTATTCCTTTAAAGCTATAATAAAAATAAATGATTTAATAATTATCTCTAAGCCATCATCATGCCATTAAAAAAAACGTGGCTGTACATCATGAACCAACTGGGCGAACCACAATCAGAACGAAAGAATTAGGCCTTAAGTCTAGCATTTGAAACTCAGTGACTGGCACACAAATTAATAGTTTGACATGAGAAAAGAGTTTAATCCTTTTCACATGTTTAGGGTCAGTAACTACCTGTACATTACCAGTCTGTGACGCTAGATGGCGCTTGATGTTAATGTTAAGTGCTGTACGTCAAAACCAAGGGCGCATTTACGACCACGTATTTCACCTTAAACAGCCTTAATTCCATTAAACAGGGAAATATTAATATATAGTTATTACACATGAATTATTAGTTGTTAAAGGTTAACGTTCTTATTAAATGCAGAATGACTTTTATTCTGAGTCAGGAAGATGATTGCCAGCTCTGTCGCCCAATGAGCTTCTAACTTCTAACAGGAAGTGCTGTCCCTGAAGCAAGCCACGCCCCTCGTGTCCGGCACATGCTCGTGTGTTCTTAAGGTGAGCGACAGTCAATAAAGTCAGCGACGTGGTTTAATCTTGCTTAAACTTACAAATAGTGTACATCACATTGTCTTAAAAAACAACAACAACAACTGTGGTTTGATTTTGTTGGTCACAATGCGGTGTTAAAATGATGCTTCTTCAATCTGCGAGCTGATGCCATTCATAAATCTTAAACGATTTCCAAAAGATGAAAGTGTTATAGTTTATAGAAAGTACATGTAGATTTTACTTTGACTGTAGGTTTAGAATTCAGTTACGACCTGGAAGTTTCTGTGATTGCACTCGCAACTGCTTAATGTTTGTCTCTCTACCGATAGTGGAATGTCTGTTGTTGGTTGCTGAAACATTAGGGAAACAGATCTTACAGTTCCCCCTCAGTATATATAAAATTTAAAATAAATAATTATACATTTAAGACTCATCTGATCATAACACCTTTTTCCATATGTCCTCAGAATCTTTTTGCAAAGCTTAGTCGCTCAGGCTTTTTTCTTGCAACCCTCCCAAACGTGATATTATCACCTACACACAATTACCACTCTTCATAAATTCCTGCAACTGCTTCAGAGTTGCTGTAGGCCTCTTAGTAGCCTCTCTGACCAGTTTCCTTCTGGTTCTTTCTTTCATCCAATTTGGAGTGACGTTTCGATCCAGGGAGGGTCTGCGTTGTACCAAATACCTTCAACTTCTTAATTAAAAACTTCTCTCTGCTTCTAAGCAGTGATAAGCGACAAGCCTTTGAAATTATCTTTGTATTAATTTCCTGTGCACAACTTTATCCCAGAAATCTTTGGACGGTGCCTTGCCACCAATAGTTGATTTTTAATCATTCCCATAACCTTAAACTATCCTTGCTGTGTCCAGTGATGGTTCAGAACGTTCAAATCATTTGAGGCCCTCGAGCATGTATTCCTAAGCAGAGTAAGCAATAAGACTACTGAATTTCTATTGTGTAAATAATATGAAACAGGTGCTACCTGAGAAGAAAAAAAAAAAAAAAAACACCCCTATCTCATTTTATATCATATTCAGCAGTATGGCACACCTTTTGTGTGGCTCAATTTTCTTTACCAAGTGTTTACCAAGTAAACTTCACAAGTGAGAACAATCAACATATGCTTAGCACAGCTATAATATAGATGCTCACTTTGCTTGCTTATATTATAAAAATATATTTCCTTTGGCCTAATTATTCATCTGATTTATTTTGCAGACATGCTTAGACTACTTCCAAAAGTTCTGCACCAAATAAAGACTCCTCCTCAAATCATCAGGAGTTCCTGTTCGCAGAGGTCTTTGCCAATTTTAACTCTCTTCACAAAGGTAAATATGCGAAAGTCATTATGACTATATTGACTATATCTGGTTTGTGCTAGAATAATTATAGGGTTATTACCAATTGTTTTGACAGGATCCATGTCCCTTGTGTGATGAAGCAAAAGAAATACTTGAACCATATAGACATAGGGTAAGACATTATCACTGTTCTTTTAAGCCAGTTACACATTTCAGCACATTTTTACATGTACAATTCTAAATCAGTTTTTATCCATGTTAAGTTTGTATTGCAGGAGGTGGACATTACTCTTCCTGAGAACACAGTGTGGTACGACAGATACAAGTATGACATCCCAGTGTTTCATCTTAATGGACAGTTTTTGATGATGCATCGTGTGAACACAGCAGTCCTGGAAAAGCGGCTGGCCAAATTAGATAAAGAACCAGTATAATTATGTTCAAATGGGACATAACCCTGTAATATACTGTGAAAAGTTTTGGTAAGATGTAAGGGATATAATTGATTTGTCTCAGTTCTTGTGCTTGATTGGTAATTTTTTTCATATAGTGAAATATATCATTGTTATGAAATATATAATATTAAGTTGTAGATGCTGGCAAAGGCATGGTTTTCATGTTGTTGTATAAAAAATGTGAAAATGCTTCTATTTTGCATTCTTTTTCTAATTTTCTTTACCAAATTGCATTTAAGCAATACCACACTAGTGACTACAACTGCATCACAGTGATGCTGATATTCATTTCCACAGTTCCACAAATATCATGATTACAAACAGATTATGATTTGTTTGTTTAGTTGCTTTGCCAACAATTAGTTTTGCCTCATCCCCACATATCTTCACTTATTTCGTGGAGCTGGCAACTAACAGTTAGCGACTAACAGTAGAATTAACAGGGGTGAAAGTGCATGTTCAAAAATTAGTACCCCCTTTCATAAATCTGTGTTTGTTTTTGTGTAAAAACATAATTAAAAATAATTTGCTCATAGTGGGTCTTAAGCAAACCCAACCTCAAACAAGCAACTTGTAACTTTTTACGCCATGTCATTATTTATGTATCAAAAATGAAGCCAAAAAATAAACAAACATGTGGGCAATGCTAAGTATTCACATTATTCAATAGCTTGGAGATCCCCCTTTAGCAGCAATAACTTAAAAGGAATCTTTTCCTTTATGACTTCCTCACTCTCTCGTATTATTGTAGAGGAATTTCGGCCCATTCTTCTTTACAACATTGCTTCAGTGCATTGAGGTTTTTGGGCATTTGCTTATTTCTTAAGATCCCACCACAGCATTTCAATTGGGTTGAGTTCTGGACATTTACAAGCCCACTACAAAACCTTGATTCTTTTATTTTTTTTAGCCATTCTCATGTCGATTTACTGGTGTGCCTTGAAAGATTGTCATGTTGCATGACCCAGTTTTGACCAAGCTTTAGCTGCCTCACATTTGCCTTAACCACCCCTTCACCACCGTGCTTGACAGTGGGTATGAGGTCTCCCAAAACTTCTGTTTGATGATCAATCAGTTGATCAAGGGCTGATGATTAGCAATACTTAACTGCAACTTACCCTCATCATAATTCCTGTGAAAGCAAGCAAGTTATATCATTGCCAACAACTATTGTCAATTAACTGTTGAAATGAACCGTGAAAGTGAATTTCAAAGATTCTTAGTATTTGCTATTGTCCTTTTTTTTTTTTTTGTGGACCCCACAAGTTTGTTTAAAGTTTTTGATGAATTTTAGATCAAATCTATATGAGAGTTGTATGAATACATACTTCAGTGGATGACATTGAGGCATAAGGAAAATCTGACCTTTTGCACAAAGCAGTTAACATGGGCATAGTACGTAAATAACGACCTCAACATGCTAAAATATTTTGCTTATTTTGTATTTTAAAAGAAAAACGAAAAACTCCAGGAGTTTCAGTGTGCTCTCGGATTTTTGGACCACAATCGTTGAAAACTTAAATCTTCTGTAATTTTTCATATTTATATTTTTGTATTTGTAATTTGACTTGTCTCTGAAGCATATATATTTCCTGACCTGATACCCCATATGTTTTTCAAAGAATCTTTGTGCAACTATTTAACAGTACCTACCTGGAAAACATTTTAACAATTGGTCATGGTAAATTGTGAAGCTAATGGAGGTGCTGGTTCAATGAACCAGTAGGAGGTGCAAATGGAAGGCCATTGTGGTTAAAATGTGTCCATACCCACAATAATATACATTAATAATCTCCTAATTATTGGGGAAATGGTGGCTCAGCTGACTAAGACTCTAGGTTGTTGATTTGAGTTTCAGATCATGCAGTGCCGGTCCCAAGCCCAGTTAGAAAAATGGGAAGGGCATCCTGTGCCAAGTTGTGTGCATGGATCAGATGGTCTAATGTCCTTGACAGGAGCAGTCAAAAGAAAGTTATTAACCTCCAAAATATTCTGTACACAGTTCATGTTCAACACTTCTCATGTTTACCAGCTTAGCTTAACAGTTTCACATTGTTTTCCAAGTAGGTACTGAATCATAGGATCAAACAATTGTGTTACCAAGGCAAACACAGACCTCTTAACAGGTTAAATTTGCCTTATATTTTGTGCAACGTTTCTGTTTATTCTGCATCTGGGACTATGTTTTGGATTGCATGCTGGTAGGTCCAGTTGAAATTTGAAAACTGAAAGCCTGAAAAAGATTTGCCACTTATAATTGCATCCTCAATATACAGCAAAGCAAACTGAAGAATGTCACTGAAATTTTAAATGAGTAGGTCATGTTCAAAACCTGTCCATTGTTGACGATCCCATTCCAGATATGTTCCTCTTTTTCTACTGTAACAGCCTCCACTCCACTGGTAAAGCTTTTCACTAGCTTTAGGAGCATGCCTGATGGCACTGATGGTGGGTGAAGACCTGCGGTACAGTCGTGATTCCAATTACCAGTTTTCCATTCCAGAGGAGTTCAGTGGAATTGCTCTTTGCAGATTTTTTTTAAAATTATTATTATTCCAGCCTTGGCAAAGCATTTCTTTATAAACTTCACTTTGTGAATTTGGACGTTGTTATTCCGGAACAGGTTTGTGTCTTTCAGCTTCAGTGAAGGGAAATTCTACATCATACAAAGACATTCTCTACAATTGTGTACTTCAAACTTTATGATCACAGTTAGGGGAAGAACAAAAAATGGGTGTGATGGTCAAGTGTCCGCAAACATTTGGGACATATTGGCTGTATAGTGTAAATTTGTTTCATATTTAAGTTTCATATATTACATTTAAATATATATTTCACAGAAGTCCAACAGCACACATTCTTATTTGAGTTTAACTCCAGACACATATATGTACACATGTTCATCCCTGTATACCTTGCAGCACTGGTTGGGAATTGCTTGAGCGCAGCATGTGGATTAGAGGTAGTAGCGTAGATTATTCATTCATCTTCTATAACGGTCATCCTGTTACAGGATCTCAGGTGGCTAGGAGCCTATCCCAGGAGACTTTGAGCACAAGGCGGGATACACCCTGGACAGGGTGAACAATCAAAAACACTATGAACAATATCTTTGGACTGTGGAAGGAAACCCACCAAGCATGGGGAGAACATGCAAACTCTCATGCTTGAAAAGTTGAACCCTCGACCCTGGAGGTGTGAGGCCACAGTGCTAACCACTACACCACCCAGGATGGATTAATTCAAGAGAAATATGAAGAAAATACAATGAAATAAGGATAAGAACAAAAAAAAAGCATGACAGAAAGGGGATGATAGAGTAGATGTTTCGAGATCAAAATTTTAATTTCAGTATAATCCTGTGCATGGGTTTTTAACTTAAATGTTCTGAAGAAATCTGATCTCCCAAAAACACACGCAAAACATTCATTATCTGAAGAAACCTGAGGGCGCGCGCGCGCGCACACACACGCACGCAGACGAGCGCCCTGTCTCTTTCCAACGCGCTCTCATTGGCTACCGTGTTTGCGCTATGAGGAATGTGATTGGCTGTGAAGCCGCCATATGAAATGCCTTAGCGTCAGCACAGGCGTGCACCGAACAGCTGAGCTGGAGCGCGAGCCGTCAGCGGCTGCACAGTGAGAAGTCTAGTCTGCTTTATCTTTCAGTTTCAGGACAGCACTGTCATCACTGAGGACTTAAACGCGTTGAGCATTGAGCAGTTATTACGGTAAGTCATAAAACCATCACTTGGTTGACTGTTTTAATTGTCAGGATGAAAGATATTCACATGGATTATCGATTGTGTTTTGAGAAGCCAGTGTTTTAGAACTTAATCAAAGAATAATTAAAGAAAAAAAGACTAATCAGGAAGATTTCATTAAATGCGAGTTATAAAGACAACGACTTAGCTAAACGTTATGCCAACTTACCATAGATAGCCATAAATAGGCTGTTTATCATTTAAAAAATATATAAGTATATATTTTAAAAGGGGGAAAAAAAGGTTTCCCCCTCGAATCCAGAATTTAACTTCAGCCAATGTGCACCAAACTGTGCAACACTCTATATTTATAATAACACTTCATCAATATTGCATTTTAATTGCCCTTGGTATGCCCCATTTGTTCAGGAAGCTCGTGCATTTCTGCGGCTGCTGCTGCTGTCAGCTGCTTGGATATTTCCTCATTTCCTCAATCAGTTACTGAGCACCAGGGAACTAGTGCGCTACAGTATATGCACAGCCTCAAGCATACACTAGTTAGGAAACCATAAGTGAAACTGACATTCTATAAATTCTCATTACCCAAATCATGTTAAAACATGCCCACTTTGCATGAATTTATGTGAAACTCTTGTGAAAGAAGTGGCTGCAGCATTACTTCCAGAAAACTGCTATGGATGATGAGTCGTTTCTGCAACTCAGGTATTGCCTAACTTGAAGGGAATACGTACAACGTTCAACATGGATTACTTCACTACTTGTGTTAGAAATGCATCCATGTCATTCATGATACAGTTTTTACAATTTGTTCTTTGATTGTAGTTCATTGTAGTCTTTCAGCTTTAATTTAACAAGAAGGAATGCATTGGTCAGCAAAATCAAAAGGCTTGGAAGATGATGTAAGACAATTAAAGTGGATGATTGCAGAATTATGTCCTTGGTGAAAAAAAAAAAAAACCTTTACAGTACATCATCTAGCCCAGCCAAGAACACTAAGGAGGAGGAAGGCTTATCATTATCTACAACCAAGAGACGCCTTTGAGAATGCTACTGCTGAAGGTTTATCTAAAGAAGCAAGCAACTGGTAACACTCAGGAACAGAAATGACAGATTAGATATGCTAGAAAACACCTAAAAACCCTGCCCAGTCCTGGTGCAAGATTTTTTGGACAGATAAAACCAAATAACTTGTTCTCTAGTAACTGGAAGACAAGAACATGGAGAAGGAAAGGAAGGACTTATGATACAAAACATACATACATTAATTTTCAAACATGTGGTGTCTCCATGTGGTATGTTTTGTATCATAATTGTTATGACATGGGAGTGTATGGCTGCCAATCATACTGGATTACAGGTGTTTATTGATGTTGTGATTACTGATAGAAATAGAAAAAAACTATACTGTCAGAATAAGTCAAATGTTGCGAATGGTGCTTTTTCTGTTTTATTTGTTCATCAGGAATTTTCCAAAATTCGATTTTTTTTTCTCTTAAGAGCTACACGGTGCAATTAATGTTTTAATAATATCATCAAAAGACTAGAGTTTTAAACCTAGCATATAAAAAATTAAACCTTGAAGATGATGAGGTTCTCTTTGGGAGTGACAAGGATGGATAGGATCAAGAATGAGGTCATCAGAGGGACAACCCATGTTAGATGTTTTGGAGATAAAGTCAGAGAGGCCAGATTGAGGTGGTTTGGACATGTT
>JAQMYK010000009.1:17091037-17107135 GCA_030014345.1 Clarias buthupogon
TGGATGCAGTGAGAGAGGACATGAAGTTAGTTGGTGTGAGAGAAGAGGATGCAGAGGATAGGGTTAGATGGAGGCAGGTGATTCGCTGTGGCGACCCCTGAAAGGGAACAGCCGAAAGACAAAGAAGATAGAAAATTAAACCTATCCTCTTTCATATAAAGATATTTAAATCAAAAGTTTCATTTGAGAAACTGCTTGTTAGGATACCAGCATTCAGGTGGTTGTGATACCTGTTGTTTTTAAAATATGTATTGTCTTGCTTTCTTGCTCTGAGGAACCTGAAAAAACAGCCAATGTAAATGGAAACAGTCCTTCTAAGGCACTTATAAACACTGAGTAAGTCTAATATCAAAGGTATCAGTTTCAGTATTACAATTTCCATAGGCCTTTCTTGCTGTTATAATGTAAACATGCGTAATACACATACTGTAGTGTTCCTGAATTATATATGATTGAGTGTAATGGAATATGACAATATTACAATTGTAATAACAATGACAGGAATTTAAAGTAAACATTTATACAGTAATTTAAGTGGAAATGCTGTTTGACAACTACGTAATGTACTCTTGTATTCTTGTTCTCATGAAATTTAAAATAAGTTAATTTTCCATTGAAAACAATAGTATGAAACACTGAATTCATAAAAGTTAGAATCACAGATTCCTACGTTTTAGAAATCTGACATTTGAACAAAAAATTTGCTGAAGGCTGCACTTTTATAATGACCTTTGCGAATTCCTGTGTAGTTTCTGCGTTGCGCCTAATTTTATGAGTTTACCATTTTACATTTACAATTCCATACTATAGCTGCTATCTCATTGGAAATTTTTTGTTAGCTCCCACACAACTATTTTCATAGCCTCCCACTTGTCTCCACCTATCAAAATATTACAACAATCCTCAATGTCTTATCATGTTCTTTCATAGCAGTCCGGTATATCATAAAAATGCATTCATTTTGACCCATAATCAGTACAGGAACTTAAAAAGTATTTAAGGATTTGTAGATCTTACTAACGAAATCTTGTAATGTTGCATCAATACAGATCTGATTTTGAGTACATTTGCATATGGGTACTTTTGACTGTAAACTAAGTTGACAGATCTTGGTATAACCTAGTGTGAAATGCAGCAATATATGGATTACTGATGCTAGACTTTTTTATATTACTAAAATTATATTAAACATATGAAATGTTTCATTATTGTACATTTGAAAGTCTTTCCAGATAGTCATGGCATCAAACATCGCAGCCATCCCTCCCGTTAACAAACTGACAACTTTCAATATTCTTAAAGCACAGTTTCTTACATTATAACATGAAACATAAAATATTAGGTTGACATGTTGAGGTTAAATCAAATTGCACAATTTCCCTGTGCTAGATTGTTTAATCCATGTGCAACCATGTAAAAATCATATTTAATAGTTATTATTCTGTGATTTCTTTAAGTGGGTAATTCTACTTCTGGACATAGAAAAGTGATGGAGAAATACTTGAATTTGCTATTGTACAATACTGGTTTTCAAGTGGTTACTCATCCTGCAGGGTGTATCTTCCTCTTTTTCTTTTTGATTGAACACATTTCCTGTGAAAGAACGAGAGAGAGAGAGCGAGAGAGAATACACAAACACATCCCACAACCATACTCTGACTGCTTGAATAGGCAGGCTGAATGTTCTTTCCAGGCTGTTTTCTCCTATTGGTTAGACCCGAGCTTCTTTGCAAACAGCTAGTCATACATAATCATAGAGTTGCTGTGAAAGTGATGTGTTGGTACGCACTGATGTGTCATGGACAGATTGATCACAGTGGCTGAAAAGAGCCGTACACAAAAGCAATAGGAGCAGCATGTACCACAGTACCATTCAGAGTCTGATGCAAGAAAAATCATCTGTTCTTTAAGAGACATGTCTCAGCAGTGCAAACAAAATTTTACAAAATATAAATATTGAAAAGCAAATGAGACAAACCAGCGTATTGAAGAAGGTAGCAGGGTCAAAGGCTTATGGAACATCCAAAAATGTTGTAGAAGATTATCATAAAGGTAAATTTTCCTAAACTAAATAAAAAGAAAAGCTTGATATTGCCTTACAGTTATAATATACGGTATGATATATAATATAGCTAGCTTGTGAACAATTATAAGGCAAGCTTTTTTACTCTCAGCATACTAATAATTCCATACTATTAATGCCACTGATGGGGACACACAAAACTGAGATGTTTTGAGGGACAGTATCGCTATCCTAAACAGTTATATTATTTTCTATATAAAAAGCCATCCAAGTTTAGATGTCAGCATGTACCTAAAATGTGTGAAATATTGTCATTTATCTAATCACAAATACGGTACATTTTTAATTTGCAAATGGCTTTAAATTGTAAAATATAAAATGAAATATTAATGAAATAATGTAAAAAACTGCACACTGTTAGTTTAACGCGTTGTTACAGATTTCTTATAAATTAATTCAAGCAGCAATGTCATTTTGCACGTGGGGATTGACACTGCAATCTATCAATCTGAGTTTAAAAGATATGTCCTTGTATGGACACTCCATTTCCACATGGCATGACAGTAAAACCTGCACCTGCAGGGTCGAGGGTTCGATTCTCGCCTCGGGTCTGTGTGCGTGGAGTTTGCATGAGTTTGCATGCACTGTGGAGTTTGCAATGCTTAGTGGGTTTCCTCCGGGTACTCTGGTTTCCTCCCATTATCCAAAGATTGTTTCCTCCCACTGTCCAGGGTGTATCTCGCCTTGTGCCCAAAGTCTCCTGGAATGGACTCCAGGCCCCCTGCGACCCTGTACGTTATAAGCAGTATGGAAGATGAATAAATAAATGAACAATGGTTCCGCAATTATTTATATATTATAGACAGCAGAAGCTACTGTATGTATAGTACTGAGACTTTACCCTCCACTGTCACTGCATCTTCTGAGGCCAAGCATCTGATTCTACTTGTATCTCACATCTCCATGAATGAATACTATGGAACATTTGGGTTGCAACAATAAACAATAATGTATTGATATGTTATATAATTATACGGGACAGTAGTAAGTATCTAATCTCCATATCAGCTTGTGGTATGTTTGCCAACTAGCAATCTAGCTGAGATTCATGTGATGATAGTTGAATATAAGTCATCATAATGCGAATGTCAACGTCAAGTTTGCATGCTACAGTGTAGAAGCAGCTTAACTTTGCATGTAACTTTGTCATTTTTTTTGTATGGATAATAACTTTGTTTAATTAAGTTTCATTTAATTTAGCAAGTATGACCTTCTGGTATTTACGCAGCCACAGCAAAATCCATTTTGACTTTTTTTTTTTTTTTTTTTTCAGTTCAGCCGAAAAGAGGGCCAAATGGGCAGTTGCTCAGGCAGCTTTAGCCTTGTCTTGTGCACATCCATGGTGGTATAATATGTAACGGCCTTGCTGTTAAATTACACAGAAGTATATTCTGTTAGCTGTAAAAGGAATAAAGGTACAAATATTTGTGAATTTGTTTGAAAATTATAACCGTTTGAATTGCATCTAACCTTGTCCTTCAAACTCTTTGAATTTCCTCTTCGTTCTGGGAATTGCTTCAGTAATTAAATGCATTTGTTCGTACGAGTCCCTGCTGCTGGCAGCAATTAAACTGATCCGATCTAGGGATGGTGAGGTGTCTTAAAAAAGAAAGATGATATGAATGCTGAAATAGTTCAAATGCTTTTTAACTTCTATAATCCAATGATTGTTAGACATTATAAGTACACTACATGGTCAATAGTTTGTGACGCTGTCACTGTTAGGCCAACATGTGCTTTTTGAACATCTCTTTTCACCTCCACCCTTTTAGGGAAGCGTTCCACTGGGTGTTGCATAATGGCTATGGCAATTTGCTAATTTAGCCACAAGAGCGTTACTGAGGTCATGCACTAGTTTTTAACGACAGGGCCTGGGGAGGAAGTCAGGGCACTGTGCAGGACACTTGATCACCACTTCATTCCTGATCTTGGCAAAATGTCTTAATAGACCCCCTTTGCGCTCAGGGGCACAGTCATATTGGAACATGTTTGTTTTAGCCCCTTTGGTTGGACTACTAAATCATACAAAGACATTTTATACAACTCTGCAATTTTTTGGCAACAGTTTGAGGAAGAACCACACATGGGTGTGATGCATAAACTTTTGACCATCAGAAAAATATGTTTGTATATGTATATGTATATATGTTTTCTGCTCTGAAACATTGATAGCAGTTTTTAATTGTATTATATTAGTTTCTATTCGCATAATTATTTCTATTCTTCTTCTTCTTAATATTATTATTATTTAATCGTCAACATCTTGCTCTAAATGACTCATCACAGCCAGCTACTAACTAGATGAGTGTTAGATAGCCTACAGATATGCAGACCTTTCCTACGGATATCCTAAATAATATATTGGATTGATAAGCTTTTAAAACAGCAGCTGTTGTTTTATCTGAGTGCGCAGAATGAGATATAAATTCATTTGCACATAATGTTTGCTTTGGTTTATTTATCAGAGTCCACATGTCATAGTGCCTCTGATAAAGATCCATGTCTCTGCATTCTCATTCATATTTGCAAATACCATGTAGACACAAGACCCTAAATCTTCACTTCCGTTGTGGAATTGTATTATATGTTTTATTATCCTTGTAAATATCTACAGTATTTACTATTTTGCTGTAATTATTGATAAAAGTGATGGACAACATGGACGCCGGAAAAGCATTGAAGATCCAATGGACTGGCATCCAGAGCGCCAAGCATTCTGTGGGGTTTAGAGTAGCATTGCTTGTCGATCACTGCCTCTATATTTATACAGTATTTGTGTAAATAGTACAGATGAACCATACCAGAACAGCTGGCACACCGCAGCTCATACAAACTAATCTTAACTGCAAGCTTGTGACCATAGAGGGCCTGTATTTACCACAAGGACAGATTACAGGTATTATTGCGCCAGTGTTGTGTTATGGTACCTGATAAAGACATGTCTGGACAATATGAGAAAAATAATGTATAAAAATAGGGAATACATCTTCAAATATAAAAAATGACTTGAGTGTCAGTGGGCAGGAAACCGTTGCATATCATGTCTTTCATTTTGGTTTCTATAGATAATTTTTCTGCAGAATTACTGTGCTATTAATCATGTTATGCTTAAGGCCTAGCAACATGAGATTAAAAAAAGGACTTGAAAATACACTACTATTCAAAGGTTAGTAGGCTAATTTGCTGAAAAGGAGGGTCCTAAGAGCATCGCTGAGAGCTGGGCTGAAGTTATTAGATGTGGTGGGGTTGTGGAAAAGGGTTGTCTCAGGGTGGGGGTGCTGCTATTTTTAAGCCTGTCCGCTCCCTTTCCCACACTAGTAAGGAACCAGGAATGTACTGTAAGATTGAGATAAATCAACCAGAATTAAATACAATACAGAATACAATGTAGATAGACTCACACAGATCTATATTTCAGTCTTTCTCTACATATTGATATATATCTAGCCATTATAAAAAATGGAATTTCTTTATTCTAATAAATAAACTGAAAAAAATGTTCGTGTTCAAAAGGGAAAAGCTTTTTCTGTTCCACTGTCTACCATTAAATGTAGAATCAAATATGTTCATATAATCACCAAGCTTTGAGAAAGTCCTCACTCCTGCAGTTCTGCTTTATGTTAATAGACTTGCGTATAAGTGAAATTGCAGAGTGATTTCAGTCTCGATTGCTCACTAGACTAATTGGCCACTTAAAAATAACCACTAAAAGGAACATTTTGTTATCCAGTTGAACATCAAAATAATGGCACAAAATCTATACACTTAATACATGTTATTTGGTGAAAGGAAGTGATTTGAGCTGACCATAAAATGAATGAATTTCCTGTCAGCGCACAACTTCATCTTGCTAGTAAGGATCTTCATACAAATCATGACCTTGAAATGACAAAAGTCCAACAGAAATATACAGTCAATTCATCTCGTAAAATTAGAATATCATAAAAAACCTATTTCTCTTTCCTAATGTTATTTAAAAAGCGAATCTCATATATATATACTAGATTCATTACATATAAACTGAAATATTTTAAATATTTAAACCTTTTTTTGTTTTAATTTCGATGATTACAGCTTACAGCTCATGAAAATAAAATTGCTAAATTTTACAGTATCTAACAAAAATTAATCAAAAAAGGATTTACATTACAGAAATTTTAATAAACTATGTTCGTTTACACTCTCTGTATTTTGTCAGGTCTACTTTATAGCAAATTACTGCATCAGTGTGACATGGCATGGAGGCGATCAGCCTGTAGCACTGCTGAGATGTTATGAAAGACCAGAGAGGAAGGCTTCAGGCCTTCAGCTCATCTGTATTGTTCAGTCCGGTGTTTCTCATCTTCCTATTAAATTATGTGCCTCTCCACTCTTCCTTCAAAATTTGGGACCTTGATTTCCAAATGAAATGCAACATTTCTTTGGACCACTAAGCAACAGTCCAGTGGCTCATGATGCACTGACTCCAGCCTCACCTTGTGAAGTTCTTGACAAGCTTCTAAAGGCCATGATCGTCCATGTTGCTTATTCAACTTTTCTTCCCACACTTTCCCCTTCCAGTGAACTTTCTGTGAATCTTCTTCCATGTAGCACTTTCTGTTTCTTACCCTCCTTGTATGCCTTCTTTGGTGTTGATGATTCTCTTCTTGAGAGCTGTCAAGTCAGCAGTGTTTCCCATGTGTGTACTGAAAGATAGATGCGAGTTATATTTTACGAATACTAGTTTTCTCAAACTGGGAATGAATAATAATATTTTGAGAGACTGGACTTTTGATTTGAATGTGCTGAAATTATTCTCTTTACATATGATAAATCTAGAGTTCCATAGATAAAAAGTTCCCTTTTTAATTACATTACGAGAGAAAATAAACTTTGCCATGATACAAATTTTTTTTAGATGTACTGTACAGTGAAACCTCGGTTCACAAATGTAATTAGTTCCTGTTTGTAACACAATTTGGTCATAGAGCGATTCGTTTTTTTCCATAGGAATACATGTAAATGGAATTAATTTGTTCCTGATTACCATGAACTATATTTAACTGTTGGTTTATTTTGTTTATGTCACAAAATATAAAACAAAGTATGAAAAGCCTTAAACATATACTGTTCACGGATGCGTTTGTTTGGGAGACTCGATGCTGTGAAGGAATGGAGAGGAGGAAGATGGGTGGGGAGGAGGTTAGTGTTTGGAAGGAGAGTTCCCCTCTATAATAACACTGGGTAATATTTCTTCAAGGAGAATTTTTTTTCACTAGAAAGCTATCCATTGATATTTGTTTGTTTTTTTCTGCGCTGTAAAATTATCCTAAAGTAAGAGTTATCGTGTATAAGGCGTAGCATTTTGTTCTCCACAGTTTTATTCAGACAAAGTTCTTTTATCCTGTGTGCGATCCGTTACTGAGCCCCCCTCCTCTATCCCTGAGTTGACGTCCCTGAGACGTCTGAATCATTCAGGCCAAATCTTTGATAATTCGTAACTAAAAATCATGAAGTATTATCAATTTTAAAAGGTCTCATGCGGAATCTTGGGTCTTGTTGTATTTGTTGTACGTATATGTAATATATGCATATAAAGCAGCACATTCCTTTGGTCATGTCAGCCTTTTACAAGATCTGCAGTGCTGCTAAAGGCTGACACCGGGCCCATAGATGAAACAGAGAGGCTTGGTGTCAGTGTGGATCAGCTCTGTGTGACCAGCTGGCCCTCAGGAGTTTCACAGCTGTGACAGGCACGCAGCTCTGGCACTGCAACAACACTTCAGGCCATGACAGTAGATGCAGTTCACACTGTGACAGCACTTCTAACTCTCACTCAGACACGCGCTGCTGCAGTCCTTGTTGTTGTGTCACTATTAGTTATGTGACAAATCAGTGATTAAACGTGCATCTTTTTCAATTTAAAATGCAAGGTCCTTTGTCCTTAGTTTTTTTTTGCTGATTAGATTGCAGCATTAATGATCTTAACTGATAAGTGTGAGTATAGTCTTGGGGATGTTGTTATTTTAGGAAACATTTGGCTTCACGCAATAAAAACAGATGCTCATAGATTTATTAAGAGAATGCTAATTTATAATAATACTAATGTCACAGTCAAGATCCAAAGTTGGAAAAGTTGTCCATGTCACCCACTTACCAGTTGATTAGTTTGCAAATTCCTAACCACCAGCTAGCTGTCCCCTATCACACTGCAGCTATCAGTTAGAGAGGGTGACGGCTCACATGTGCTTCCTCCCAGATACGTGAAGCCATCGTATATTTTGAAACTGCTTGCGCATGCTACGTGACAGGGCAGCTGCACACTCACATGAAAATGGTATCTGCCCTTTTCCACTTACACATGCTCACAGATATCTATAATTGGTTAATATCACCCTGATTGACAGGAACAAGAATAACGTCAATCCTCCAGAAGACAACAGGCAATTTTTCTGTCTTGGACTCGCATGTCTATGGCATTGTCAGGATTCGGATTTGCGTTATAAAATTGCGAGGCATGTGTTATATCCATCTTTCTCTTCTTTGTGTCTTGGCTTCTATGAGCTTTCCCATGTTGAATTAACAGCGTCAAAAGTATTTGAAGGAAATGAATTAGTATTTTGCGAAAAATCTATAGCCGTCTAAGTACACCAGAGGCATCAATGAACAATTATACTGTAAATGGATTCGCGTACAGAAGGTCAAACCGCTCTGCAGTGCTAAAGTGGCTCGTTCTGCGCTGTCAGCTTTTACGTATGTGGGTGTGAAAGTACTTAGTGGGTGTGTGAGTGTGTGTGTGTATATATATATATATGTCTGATGGAATAGTTCAAGGCCATAGCGTTTCTCCCTGTTTATCATAGTCGGCTAAGCATCTTATCTGAAGCACACATTCTTCCCACATTCTCTCAGTATATTTCACTGAAACTGAAAGATGTTTGTCAGTCATTTTCACATCAGTTTCAATAGATGTAGGTTTTATCTGATGACGTTGACATTAAATCTTTTATAACCGAGCTTATTTTTTTGTTTTTTGTAATACACTAAATTACCATAACTAAATTCTTTTATCTTTTTTCAACAGTTCATTTAATAAATACATATTTTCTGAGTGAATTACAAATTGGTGGTATACCAAAACAAACAAACAAAAAAAAACAATGCAGATTAAGTTGTGACTTTTGCATATTACTTAAGAGAGTATTAAAGTCTGGTTTAGAATTTGTGAAATCATGAAGCATGTTTAGTCAGCAATATGTGTCAGTGTGTATTCTTCTGCCACTGTGAACAACATAAGCTACTATACAGGCACTACAATTACTATTCATTTATCATGCTGATATGCTAAAGATACTGCAGATCTCATTTACATAGCTTAAGGACAGCTTCCTCAATGCTCCTTGTAGTGATCTTAAAGCGGCATGCCTCGCTCTTGTGGTTTTTCGAAGTTTCTGTATGCAGTCACCCTGGTAGAAGGCGGGGAGCAGCTACAGCTACAGTATTTCATGTGGTCGCGTCTCACTTCTTTGTACGTTGGCTTTTTACATGTATTTCTCTCTTCTGTTCTCTTCTCATAACTCATAACTTTTTCGTCTGTTCTTGGCCAGTATCCGTTTCTCATTTTTGTGAGAATTGAGTTTCTTTTAAATTTTAGCTCAAATTGCAATTAAAATATGAAATAACCTTTCTGTTTGCAAGTTTCATGCATGCTAAGAAAAGCATATCATTGGATCACAATAATTTTCTACGATAAGTTCTAACAACCTACCACATATATAATACATGTATTTATATATAAGATCTAATACTATACCTGCAACATCACATAAATGTACAGTATATTATTTTCCACAATAACTTGAAAAGTTCCAAGCGGGCTGATATTTAAAGAATTTGGCCATATTGTGATCACCTGCACCCAAATCAAAGTCATTTATATATATTTTTATTTTTATAATTGTACATATTTGTATAAATATCATAAGTTTGGAGAGCCCAAGATGGAGCCAGTTTCTAGCCCAGGAAAATATAAACAGTCTGAAGTAAAGAAACCAACCTGAGTCTCTGCACATTACAGTTTTTCTAAGAAAAAATATGTTTTTTTAAACATTACAAAACACATTGGGTGTTCAAGGCAAACTGGGACTTTATTTCTTGGCATAAAACCGAATACAGAATACTTCAAGCACAGTACGGGAAAAATCTTCAGACTGGTTATATTTTGACATTTGATCAGACTCTTTGCCGCAGTAAAACATTTAATCTTGATGGTGTCCAAGCACGAGTGCAACGCTGGGATAAGCGCAGGGGTTGTACAGGGAAATAAAGGTGGTTTTTACTCTCATAACTATGTTTTGTTATTCTGCATAATCAAAAGTCCCGGATTGACCTGAACATCCGTCTTACTTTCAATTGCAGTTCATGCTACTGGCGTTGACATCTTTTCACTCACTTCTTAATGTCAGACTATTTTGATTGTGTGCCAAATGAACCCTATCTTGCAGAGGAAAGACATTTGCCTATACACGACACCTGCAGCGCACTGACAAACACACACTGTGTTCTCATTACATATAAAACTGGATTGCTGGCATGTACACCTACCATTGTAAACATGCTGCAGGAAAACACCTTTCCTTTCCACTGGTTTGTCAGGAAGGCCCCACCTACTATTTGTACACTCATGCACAAGTGAAAGACAGCTCTTTCCTGTCCTCGCAATGCTTTCACTTCGTGTAGCTCAGACGCTGTTATTTTTACCAACACCCAGCTCGTCCGGGCCATTTCGCAAGCCTTTAGTTACGGTAAATTATTAAAAGGCACCTTGTCTTGGCACGCTGTCGTGTCATCATTGGAAATGAACTGGGACTTCTTCGCGGGCTTGAAAGATAGCACTGTGCTGTGCACTCACATCTGTTCCCTTGGTGTAGGGAGAATAGGAGCAAAGCACAGGGTTTGTGTTGACCCTCTGTAGTGTGATGTGAGCTTACAACAAAGCTGCTCTCTCTCTAACTGGTGAGCTCATTCTGTCTCACGGCCTTGGGAAATTAATGGAGATGTCTTTTGCCCTCTGTGAACGATGAAGGACACAATGGAGTAATTGTTAGTGCACTGGACAGCACTACAAAGTTGTGTTTCCTGATTCACTTGTATACTGTTTGGGGACATGTTGCTGAACTGTATAATGCTCTTTTTTTAGTATTTGTGAATGAGTGTATTTGTTTGTCAGTACTCGTATAGTATTAACTAAAGATTGTCCAGCGTTGTAGTGATTTTAATTCTACAGTAGTTGTCTTCAACGCTTCAGTTGTAGGCTTTCGCAACACAGCCTCATGCACCATCATCGTTCCATGCTCTTGGGTTCACTCTGGAGGTCCTGTTACTGCCAGGGGTTTTGAATGCTCTCTTCAGGTCCGTGTAGATTTCCTTCAGGTTCTCTGATTTCTTCCCACCGTCCAGAAATGACACTAGGTGGATTACCGGCTGTAATTTGCTCCTAAGTTTAAATGAGTGTGTGTGTGTGTGTGTGTGAATGTCTGTGTTTGATTCTGGGGTGTAGAGAGTTAGTACCTCATCCAGGGTGTATTCTAAATCAATGCACATATTTGTACCGAAACCGGATGTTTGGTTCAGTGCACATTGTGATAAGTGATACAGTAGGTGATTTGCTTCATTAATTTAGTTAACACAATTTTCAAAACTGGACGCCCCCATGTTGTAATTAGCCTAACCTGCAGATCTTGGGACTGTGGGAGGAAACCGGAGTACCCGGAGGAAACCCACCAAGCACAGGGAGAACATGCAAACTCCATACACACAGTGACGGGAATCAAGCCTGGCCAGGAATCGAACCCGGACTCTGGAGGTGCAAGGCGACATTAATCACAATAAAAATATAAATCATATATGGACCTGTGCGATTGCAAAAAAGGAGGCAATATATTAAAGGTCAAAATTCAAAGGTCAAAAGGAATTTATGTAGAGTTTGTCAATAATTTAAGTTTTGAGTTGATGAGCTCATTTGTTACAAATGTGAGTCAAAAATGATCCCACGTTATATTAAAACTTCTGGTGGCCGCATTGTCTTATCAGCACTTTCCATTTAAGTCAGCGTTGTGGCAGGTGTGAACGTGTTACAAACGAGTTCATTTGCAACTGCGGTGAATCAAAAATTGATGCCACACTTGTGATCGAAGGGCGTTGTGATCTTGCATGACGATGCATGTCCACACTCTTCTGACCACACTTACGACACTCTACAAAGACATTTGAGGTGTTAAAGCATCCTCCCTATAATCCAGATCAGACTTTCACCTGTTCGGTCCCCTGAAAGCAGCCCTACGAGCTTCCCCTGTCGAAGAAGGGAATTCAGCGTGCATTCGTGGCTCGCAGCTCAGCCTAAAGCATTTTTTAAATGAGGAAATACGAAAGCTTGTTGAGGGATGTGCAAAGTGTATCGAAAAGCAAGGAGGTTACATCTGCTTAAGATGTCTGCTTAAGATGTCTGCTTAAGAGTTGACACACCAACTGTTTTTTTTTTTTATGTAAGATTTCTGCTTGCATTGACAAAATAAAACCCTTGTCCTTTTGTTGGTCATACTGTTATCTTGATGATTTTTAAGATCTAACGTGCAGCTTTGTTCACTGCTGAGTCATAAAGGTAGAGTAGGCTGGCGCTAATAAACTGTAGTGTGAGTTTCGAAACTTCTTTTATCATGCAATTTATTACAAATATTTAGGCATCAGTTTCAGTTTGCATAGACAATCATTTTAAAAAAAAGTTTTTTGCATAAAACTACCTGACAGATAAATGCAAATTTACTCTCCTTATTTGTGGGGATGTTTAATGCGGCTTAGTTGTTAGCACTATCGCCTTGCAAACCCATGGCTGGGGTTTAGAATCTTTTTGTGCATTTCCCCAAGCATGGTGTGTTTCCCCTGGGTACTCTGGTCTCCTCCCACTGTCCAAAAACATGTTGTGTATGAATACATCACTGGTAATAAATGACAGTTCAAATATAGATTGCAATACAGTGAAACTTCAGATTGCGAGTAACTCGGTTTGCGAGTGTTCCGCAAGACGAGCAACGATTTTGAATACATTTTTATTTGGAACAACGAACAAGTCTTGGTTTACGAGCACCGAGTATGATGTATCACGCATGCGCTTCTTGTTTTGACGAGCATCACGTGATCACAACTGAGCCAACGGTTTTTCTCTCTCTTATCTGTCGGGATTTATTTAGACTTTTTTTTAAGGTAAAGTGCAGGTTAATTTGTTTAATTTTTACTTAATATTTTGTGTTAATAATTTTTATGTATTTATTTTTTGGCCTGTGGAACGAATAATTTTAGTTTCCATTATTTCTTATGGGAAAATTTGATTTGGTTTACGAGTGTTTTGAAATAAGAGCCCACATCTGGAATGAATTATGCTCGTAATCCGAGGTTCCACTGTAGAAACATTTTTATACTAATAATATCTAATTTATGCTTAAGCAAAATACTATCTGGAATATTGCTGTTAATTTAATGCTACAATTTTCTGGTCCTTAATTTAAAATGTCTTTTTAAAATCTCTCTTACTAAGTCGTAGATCAATGTTATATCCCTTAAATGTATTCACACAAATAAAAGGCATTAACCAAATATAATTTGAAGGCCTTCTCTTGTCTCATTTTTCAGTCAGATGGGAAACGCTCTATAACCACACCAGCATCATCTGTCTGCTGCCATGACGACGGGCTGCAGCAGCCACTTTCCCGAGGTGTTAATGGACCATTCGGATACTACACCTCTCAGAAGCTCTACGGGACATGAGATTGCTCCAATGGAGAGCTCAGACTTCTGTGAACCCGCCCTTCCAGGAAAAGCTATGGACTCTGAGACAATTCCGGCGACTGAGGAGGCACAGTATTGGAAACACATGGCGGCAAAGGATGGACAACTAATGAACAGTGCAGTATTAGCCAAACAGAGGTATGAAGAGGGACCTGTAAAACTGGAAATTTGCACAAAATGCAAAAAGATATACAATAAAAGGATTTTTTTATTGCTTTAGTAGGAACATTGCAATCCTGTAGGCTGACATACACTTTCATAAATAAAGCTACGAATCTGGTTTATTTCCTGTGACTAGCTTTAGTATGTATATTTTTCTTGGATGGGGCATGTGATGTACAGTATAAACAAACTGCAGCCTAGTTTAGCAGCCTAGTTTAAACCACTGTGACCGACAAGACAGTAAATAAGGAAGTTGTAAATGTTTGATGAATACAAAGTGATGCTTTGTGAGCTTCATATCTGACTGCTTGTTGGAAAAGAAAAAAAAAACGCTGTTACAGGATTTTTTGTCGTATCCCATGGGGCACACCTCTAGTCGAACCCAAGTGAGTAGGTACATGCTTGTGTGCTCTGCGATGGATTGGCACCCCGTCCAGGGTGTACGCCCCAAGGCACCAAGTAGGCACCCAGTCTCCTGTGAACCTGTACATAATAAGCAGTGAAGAGAACGAGCGATAGCGAGCGTGAATGATGGGTCATAAACCACATATTTTGTTTTTTATATTAAAAAATCCAAGCAAAGTGTTACATAACAGCGTGTCATCTATAAAATGACAATAATCAATTCTCCAAAAAGATTCCGTGCAAAATTCCATTTTGTGATTAATGACATAAATGAACAGTATGTTAAAAAAATCTTTTTTTTTCGCAGCTTTATCTCAAAGCCCATCGCAAATGTTGTCAGAGTCCAGATATATCTGACCACATGAGCACAATAAATGAGCTCTAAATTTAGATCTTCGATTAACAGGTCTGACAGCCGCTTTGTTATGCACAACCCTCGCATGTGCATCAAAGTCCAGGCCCAGATATCCTTCCATGGCTCCTCCCCAAACACACCAGTGCCCTGAGCCAGCCTCAGCTGCCTCAGCTGCCACAGCTGAGAAGGGTCAGTGTCGATGATGATGAAAACAAAATTGCAAACCTATGCCCTAAGACCAGACTGGCATACTGCTGTCAGGTCACAGTCACTTGTACGGCATGTCCTTGTGTCTGTCTATGTAACTATGTAAAGTGCTGGAATATTAGTCATTCTTCACGCTCATAATGAAGTGTTCACAGTAGTTACAGTAATATGTACGGAAAATATCACATATCATGCCAGTACCATAACGATTACATTTGATTTATGTTTTGTTGGTGAAAATTATTAAAAATCACACATAAAAAATTTATATGAGACCAAGAAAATATGAGAAACCCTGACTTTCAATAGGATATAGACGATAAAGAGAATATTCTGTTGTTTTCAAACATAAAAATTTGAGTACAATTTTAAAGTACACATTAGCGATATGGGAAAAAGTGATGAATTTTCAATTATGAATCACGATTCTTTTGCGTGGTGATGCATGTATCATCACTCTGCCAGCAAAAGCAATAAAAAAAACGTTTTTATTGCAACTATAACACAATAGAGATCATAATTCGATCGACCAGTGACCAGAATTGGCTGTTTTTCAGTTTGATCACAAACAATTCAAACAACTTCTACATGTAACTTTTTCAGTTTGCAGGTGAAATGATTAAGGAATTGTGATAATAAGGCAATAAAAATGCTATTAGTGGTGGAAACGACAACAGTTACTAAAACAATCTTCAATGCCAGAACATTAAAGGACAATACAACATTAGTGTCCCTTTAGTTAAACCAGTTTTAAATATTGTGTAAAAGTGTATGACTTGTTCTTATTGGTCCTCTTTTACACAGTTGTCCTTAAAGATCCTTATGTTCTGATGATATGTCTGGTAATATCTAGGAGCAGCGTTTCCATTTATCAGAACAATGAATCTGACGAATAAATCCAATCTAACTTCCAATCTAAGACTTATTGTTGTGTCTGTAATATACACTACCGTTCAAAAGTTTGGGGTCACTTGCAAAATCCTTTTTTTTTTGTTTTTGTTTAGTGATTTATTTTCTACATTCTACAACAATACTGAGGATTTCAAAACTATAAAATAACACATAT
>JAQMYK010000009.1:17129943-17140575 GCA_030014345.1 Clarias buthupogon
TGTGTGTGTGTGTGTGTGTGTGTGTGTGTGTGTGTGTGTGTGTGTGTGTGTGTGTGTGTGTGTGTGTGAGTGAAAGGGAACGGCACTAAAAAGGTAGAAATGCTTTCATTTCTCATCACTTCTGCTCATGCAAGCATTGTGTAACATTCTGTACATCCTTTATTGCATTCAGCAAAATTTTCCCCAACCTCACTATACATCTACTACTTGCTACATCATGACATCATAGGGATTTTTAAGATGCTCACACAACATAAATTTTGAACTGTGAGACAACAGCAGAAGGTTTCATTTGCACATCACTCACAGCAACATTGGAAATAAATAAAACCTGATGTATACGACCCTTTCTTTATTTATGGATTTAAAACTTCATGCAACTTACATAGATCTTTAAATAATTCAATGACTGCCTGCAATTGTGACCAAAAAAATCAAAAAAGTATTCATAAGCAACTGAACTGGTCCATTCGAAAATGATCAGAATGAGTGAACCTCACCTTGGCCAGGTAGGTCTGCTCCATCTCTTCCTTGTAGTGTTTGACTTGATCGTCATGCTGCTGCCTCATATCAGTCAGTGCCTCAGCCAGCTTGAACTCGTACTCCTTCTGGTGGCCAGAGTCCACTTCCACCAGACGGGTCTCGTGCCTGCGCCGGGTGTCCTTAATTTCCTGCGAGTTAAACAAGCAGAAAGGAGTGTTTGTGCATATTTACAATGCTATAAAATGTTAACGTAGATGGAGTAAAAGCGAGGCAAGGAACGACAGAGTGATGCATGGCTTTTCTAAAACAGACATTCTCAGACATGACTATTCCTTTACATTGTCAGAGCAGCTTCATTTCCCCTCAAGTGGAACACTCAAGAATGTGCATTTAATTTTTTTTTAAATTCTCTTCCTCCCCCAAATTTGCCTACACCTACATGTTCTCAATTGCGCTTTACTCAGAAAGAATACACAGGAAACAAACATTTCATGTTCTTTAGAAGCTGACTCACGCAAAGTAATTGAAGTCCACCCCAGGTAGGAACATGAGCCATAATTCAAACTCATCCCTGAGAACAAAATTTATTTATTTATTTATTTTAACTACAGCTGCATGGTTATTAGTCAGCAGGTGCTATCATTCAACCAGCTTTTTATGTAGCCTTCAACAGTGTGGGGGTGGTTTCAAACTGTTAACTCCTTTTAATGCATTTTGGTTGATGCTATCAGTCTGCAGCAAAGCACATTTCCTGGACCACGAGCAAACAGGGTTGCTGCTACTTTACTACTATTCATACTGATAAGAGAAGACGACATCATATTACATCATATTGCAATCGAATTATGATTCTTGATTTAGCATCAGCTCAGATTTGACTGAAATATTAAAAAATTAAAAAAAATACTGGACAAAACTTATTACAAAATAAATGATACTTAGAAATAAAATCCATGAGTGGGGACCATCATTTACCTCCTCAAACATGTTTTTGCGGAAGTCAAGCTCCTCTACCAGGCTCTGGCAGCGGTTCTCCACGTCCACCCTCAGCAGAGTCTCTTCTCCTAGCTGCTTCTTAGCAGAGACCAGTCCGGCCTCCAGCTAAACATGACAAATGGGAAAGTTTCATTAGCAAAGTGAATGGGACATTATTCCAATGGCAAAATTATTATTATTTTTTTTAAATAATAAAAAATTTAAAGTTTAAGAGGAATGATGTACCTCTTGTATCTGGGCTTGCAGATCTGCTAGCATTGCTTCCAAGCCTTTCTTCTCAGAGTAGGCTGTGGCCAGACTGGCCTCCTTAGTGTTCAATAATGCCTCAACATCCTTCAGCCTGGCCTGAGAGTGAGCCAGGTCAGTGTCTTTTTTAGCGTAGCTGCAAACACAAACATAAGACATGTAATCAGTTTCTGAAGACACAAGAGCACATTTTGCTAAACACAAACCAACAGTGGTAGAATGGAAGAGTTTCTAAGGTTAAGTAAAAGCACCTGGTCAGAAGCGAAGGGCTGAGAATTTGCAAGAAATTACCAAGACACACGATCAAGATCGATTCTGATTGTATGAAGTTTTACTCATGGATCACATTTGATCTATGGCTTAAATTTTTTATTTTTTTTTAAATAACACTATTATTTGTCTATTGTGTTATCAGCATATTTTCTCAATACAAAGTAAACAATGACTCATAAGATAAGATAAGAACCAGTTCTCACAATTAAACATTCAGCTCTCCAAGCAAAATAATAAAATAATCAATCATACAAGCTGGTAAAGAAAGAGAGAGAGAAGGAAAAATAAATGAAAAATTCCATTAAAATATTAAATGTTTTTAATAATTTGTTAAAGAGAACTTCCCTGACTAATAGGTGATCTGTCCAACTGTGTGTGACAGAGGCATCTATTCATACAACACAAGGACAGCTTACTCATTCCAGACGAGTTATGTGAATGAAAAGAATTCTCATACAAACTGCTACTCATACACAGGCAGGAAATGAGGTTCTTTACCACATATTTATGGCACTCTGTTCTCTGAATGGCTCACAGGGACACACACATGCACACACACCAGATCATACAACACCAGATTCTGATATTATAGGATTTTCTAATGTAACTCTGTTGCAACTGTGTGCATTGTTTCCAGTCATGCATTTTAAATGTGTTTATGCATAAACAATAATAATAATAATAATAAGAATAATAAGAAACATGATTCAGAATGTTTTCTAAGTTATTCCAAAAAATATGCATTATGAGAACATTAATACAAACCTGTAGTTTTTGTATTTATTTACACTTTTATGGAAAACAAACTTGGCCAACTTATGTTTCTGCATCTGACTCTAAGGTGGACATGTCTGTCTTCTGAAACAGCATGTGTGCAACCAGACACATTTTTGCTCACGTCATTATCTTGGTTAACGCATATCACGTGAGTGTGACGACAAATACAGTCTGCTGTATTTGTTAAGGTCCAGAAGAAGGATGAAAGCCAGACACCTTTCTTTAGCCGACATCCCCACGCTGCTAGTGCCAACTGACGTCAGTGTCCTACGCGTGCACGGAGGCAAACCGTCACATGAAATCTGACCTGACCGTCCTCATTCAAATTACCTGACCACGTATCAGATATACTTGCTCTCTAAAGGAATCTCAGAAGATCTCAGGTTCAAACCCCACAACTGCCAAGTTGCCACTGTTGGGCCCTTGAGCAAGGCCCTTAACCCTCAACTGCTCAGATGTATAATGAGATAAAAATGTAAGTCGCTCTGGCTAAGAGCGTCTGCCAAATGCGTAAATGTAAATATACAAAAGTGTGTCAGATTCAAATATCACATTTGTCTGGGTTCAGACAGCTAATAAATAAATAAATAAATAAGAATAGATAGATAAAAAACGCAAGTCACTTCAGGCTGGTAACATGAACGTAGCCCTATATACGTGGACTGGTATGTCTGTGTCACTCTGCAATTACACCACCAAACCGCTGGTTGGCTGTGGGGGTTTGCATGTCATTGAGTCTGCATCAACAACGTACACACAATGGCAGATGAAACTGAGTGGAGATTGCTGAGTGGAGAAATACTGCAACACAAGACAGAGAAGCCATCAACTTTCAACTTGATTCAAAAATGGAAACATGGAAGACAGCAGAAATGTGATGCTACGAGGTGTACCAGTTACAGTTATACCAGACGTATAGTTACATTTCGGGGGAGGTGCACATCAGGGTACCCTGTAGGGCAAGCGCCGTTGCAAGATCTTTGGTGTAGTCTTTGAACAGAAGCATAAATCATGCTTTATGCTCGAGGACCAACGATTATGAAAATATATGATTATAGTGTTGGAAATTTTGGAGAACAGATTATCTGCATTTACATTATTTCTTACGGAAAATTCATTTTGCAATATAAATTTTCACATTAAGAACTCGGCATAAATTTGTATGCCGAGGTGCCACTATACTGGGATGCAAATTCACAAAATTTGATCAGTAATCAAGAGCCCTTACTGCTGAGCCACCACTGTAAAGGTCTGTAACAATATTGCGAGAGCCACCGTTATAAATCAACAACATCTAAGCATTTATGAAATGAACACTGCTTTAGTACACATTTCTTTGTATGCCTGAAATGGCTCGAGGATGTTGGTATATCAAAAACATGAAATGGATGTACACAACATAAACCTGCACTGGTATTTTAACAGCTTTCATTCTACAGCCAGATCACCGCGTAGGGGCCTCAAACACCGGACTAAATCCCCACAGATTATGAAACATGCTCGTGTCAGAGAGATCAAATCTCAGCACATGACTGGTAATTGGTTTCACCAACCTGTTAAGATTTTAGAGGACTGACCTGAGAAGCTAACAAACATTGATCTTAGTGTGACTGTGTGAACACTGTATACACACATTGTGGCTTACCACGAGATATAGATAAAGACTTTAAAAAAAAATTTTTTTTTTAAGTAAACAAAACCTCAATGCTAGGAAGTGGGCAGAGTGCTCCAACATACTTTCACGCTATTAATACATCAAATTGGCTTTTTTTTTTTTTTTTTAACTACGTTGCTTAATTGTAAAAAATAAATAAATTTTTTTTAAAAATCAAAAATTTGCTTTAAAAGGCATATTCCAGACATTAATATCCGACCAAACCCAAAGAATTAAAATTTCTCTTTACGATGATGCAAATTATGTGGTACAGACCAGTGGTTCTCAGCTCCGTTCCTTGAAAACCACCAACCCTGCGCATCTTAGTGTTTTTCCACACAAGCAATTTTCATAAGACAGATGATATTATTTCAGTGAAGACCTGTAGGATTTTGTGCCTAAAACTAGAGACCAGGCTTGATTCAGTGGCACGCTGCACCAAAGTGCCTGCGCACATTCCCATAAAGATTCTTCAAATGCTTCTCTGAAGAAACCCTTAAGGGTTCTATGTATAACCTTACAGTGCACTACAGGGCATTTTCCTTTCAGAAAATGGTTCCAAGAAAATTTTATTGTCCCATAACTTTTTTTAGTTGGTGAACGCAAACGTTTTTTTTTATTTTTTTTTTTTTTTTTTAAACTAAGCCACATGAGTATTTTATTAGAGAAAACTCTCTCTCTTGAAGATCTAATGTTTTCATATCCCTCTAATCTACTCATGTTGTACGGGGCTCTATTTTTACTACACACACAAAAGGGCAAGTGTGACTGCCTAGGTCAAGCCATTCCACCCACACCATTTTGTGGCACAGAGTAAGATTAGCTAACCATGCAAAAAATTTTTTTTACATTTTAAAAAGCACCAAGCACAGATTCAAATCATCTTGGGATTAGCCATGCTTACATCGAAATTCCTTGGGAATGGTTTACAAATGACTCAAGTTAATTGTCTCGCTCTGCTCAGAACTTTTGGCCCTACAGAGCAAAAGAGGGTGTGGTATCATCCAAGGGAATTAATGTAAGTAGAGGAGATGGGAGTACCTAGCATGGACTTTCACAACAATTTCACTGTCAAAACTTTCAAACTGTCACAGCTTGTTGCTTGCGTTTCCGTCTCAAAACCAGGTCCCCCTGTTACTGAGTGGTCACTTGGAGCCGCCTTACCAACAGACAACTCTAAGCATCAACTCCAGAATGATTTCAGTAGCAAATGTTCACTGTTCTCACTGTTCAACCAGGACAAAGGGACATCTCAGTAGGAAATGGACAACTGACTTAGCCAGCAGACCCATAACATACATGAACCCACAGCTGTTCTGTCAACTAAACCTTTGTGACATCATGGCAAAAAAAAAGGCAAAAAAAAAAGCTGCCTTCGGCAACCATATGGAAAATCTCTACTAATGTAAACTCCTAAGCTTTTTGCACACACTAAATCCAGATGTGGAATTCTCCATCCGTTAACCATTGCATTTTAACGTGCTCATCTGAGATGAATAATGTATTCAGAGAGCACCATTCCCCCCGCCTTCCCCTTCTCACACACCCTCTTCTAAGGAGAGCACAGCACGTGTGCACATCCGGGTGCTGCAAATAAAGGGAGTCTGTCTGACTTTCTTAGGAACAGATGGTAAGAGGGTGCTTTTTGTTTCCGTCAATCAACTGATTTACTCTAACACCAGTTTATGTTATTCAGCCCATACACCTTCTCTGGTGCGGAAAAAACGGGAGTACTAAAACTAGCATACATGGCTTTCATTTTCAGAATTCTCCCAGAGACACAATTCACTTGGAATTTCCTGTAGCAACACAGACAAAAAATACTTTCATAGGCACACTTCCAGCATCACTCCTATGCTCTACTAAGGCCAACGTAGATGAAAAAAAAAAAACTCTGTCGGCGATGGCCCAATAACGGAGAAGACGATTACAAACACACTAAGGAGCAGTACTTTTTTGTCTCTTATGGCATCATTAATAACTTAATGGTTATAGCACTTAAATAAATAAATAAATAAAATAAAAAAACGCACAATTATTAGAGCTAGAGATAACCAAGCGTTGCATATATTTAAAAAAATAGTTCAAGAATAATAAAAACATTGGAAACAGGATTTAACAACTGATGCAATAGTGACTTTGTTACCAGTTGTCACACATCACGCGTCTGAACTCTCTACAATAATTATAAACCATTATAGGTGTAGGACAGTATATGAAAATAATAAAACCCTACAAAGGCAGATTAGAAACCTCAGTTCGTCAAGCAACTGATTTAATGATCTAATGAATGGCGTTTCTTAAAGGTGGAGGAAGCTGCACATGGCCTCGACACTTGGTGAAGGTCCACTCAGACATGTTCGTCATGACAGAATGAGTAGCTGAACAGACAAAATGGTCTTAATCCCACTTATTGAATTGATTTACTTAGGTTTATTTTGATGCATATGAAATCACAGCTAGTAGTTTTTTTATTGACCCATCACATGATAGTTAGGCATATTAGCATCACACAAAGCTTGTAAACTATATGCACCACGCATCACATTCGTTATACTGGAGGCCAAATCTTTGAGGTAAAAGTTACTAAACACTAATAACTGGCATCACATTCAAATATAACTACCTCAAATTTACTTTAACCAATGTGCACCGAGATCCGTGAGCAAAATTGATCCAAGGATGTCTACTGCCCTTTGTATATGCAACCGGATGTGTGTTGATCTCAAAGGGGTATTCTGCAATCATAAGTGTTGATGCACTGCCCTCAAGTTTCAGGACTCCGTTTTACACTATATAGTTGGTTTCTCAGATACATACAAAAGTAATTGAAATGGGTTAACTGAAAGGGTATAAATTTCACCCGTTACCTAATCAATTATTAGTTCTAAACCTAATTAGGTGCAATATAGTTTAAGCACTCATCAGGTCAGGTGATTTCATGATTAAATGTTTATTTCATAGTAATTCGCACTGTGCATGTTTTTTTTTTTTTTTTTAAATGTGTGTTTAGTGTTTGTGTTTAGTGTTAATATCTTAACTGCCAATTGAATAAATGAACTTAAACTATAAAAACACCAAGAATGACCAGAAAGCTGCCACCATTGATGAGCTGGGGATTTTAACTCCAAGATGTCAGCAATTAATTACTTTTTCTTTCAACCATAAGAAAAGGTCTTGCACATTCCAACAAACTGCATGCAAGTAAACAAATGCAATCAGCGATGATAAAAGTGGATGTACAAAAACAACCTGCTAACATCGAGATACGTTGGTGTCTGTGGCTAATTAGAGGGAAGCAGTGTGTAATGAGTGGTCTCAGACCAACTTCCAAGACATTTACAGGAAAGATTAGTGCATAAGCCAAGCCTACTACTGACTCTAACCCGTGACCGACCGCACCGACTAAACACGAAGCTGCTGAAACCCCAAATACAAATATGCAAAAGGAAAACATTTCAGCATCGACTACAACAGCTTGAAAACAGCACTGATTTAGATTTCTTAATCCTAGTAGAGGACTTTGATCAGCTAAGACGAAAATAAATATTTGAAATGACCAACTTTGAAAATACAAAAACAAAACAAAAAAGGTGTGTTATCAGGATAAACAGTGTAATTATCTTTTTATGACAATTGATATTACAACACTGCTTATTTATAGGTCAAAACAACCCAAAACTGTGATAAAATTCTGAAGTAATGCACCAAAAAGTGGGCTTCTCTTTTCCCAATCAGTATTCACAGAAAATAAGCCAAGCACAATGTATAACTTGCACAAAGTTTAATGTGCAGAATGTTTAGTATGTCCTCACTAAGTTTATACGTAACCAAACACCTGAAGGAAAAAAAAAACCCACACTGAAAAAAAAAAACTAGCAAAAACTAAACCAAAAACCACGTGTCAGGAACTTTAGTTTCTTTCGTTTAAAGTTAGCTTTCCAATCCAGCTAGCTTGAGGCTGTAGGTAGTTTTTCCCCATCCCCCATAGCCAATAAAGGTGTGGCGCTTGGAAATGTCCAAACTTCACCCGAGCACCGAGTTATGTAATCGTTATCCTGTGAAAGTATTAAATAACGCCTGTGTACAAATAGCAGAATAAATCACTGGCACACACAAAATTCAGCCCCATGTTCTCTATAACTGCTCTGCAAGTGTGGGGTGACAGCCTGTCTCTACTGCTAGCTTTTCACTTCAACTCCGCTGTCACTCCGGCTCCGAACACACACTCCTGCACATACAGTGAGACAGTACACTTGTATCCGCTGAGCGGCCATTCCTGATCATCTACAAATGGCGGGCCATTTTGAAACAATGTCGTGAGCACGAGGGAGGAAATTGTAATCATTGATTAAAATCACGCGCACGAGTTCGAACTTAAAGTAACGGCACTCACTTCTGCAGCAGTTGTTCATGCTCGGTTCGGAGTTTTCCCAGCTCGATCTGCAGCCTGGCCCGGTCTTTAGCCGTGTCGTCCAGAGAGCGCCGCGCGTCCGCCAGCTCATTCTCATAGAGAGACTTGAGGCCGGTCAGCTCCCGGCTCCTCACCTCCTCCTTCTCGGAAATCTTCAGGTGAAGAACGCTGTTCTCAGACTCGAGACTCCGGACTTTGTCGATGTAAACGGCGAGGCGGTCGTTGAGGTGGCTGAGCTCCTCTTTCTCCTGCAGCCTGGTGATCCTCGTGGGGCTCAGAGGAGTGCCTGCGCCGGTGCTCGCGCGCGTGCTTATTCTCTGGCCGGCCGGGGTGGAAGTGGCGGTCGCCATGGTAAACTAAAAAAAACAGCTGGAATAAAAGTAAAGTAAAATATCCTTAGGCTTTTTAGTCGGAATATATGAATTATCTCGACGACGGAATTAGCTTGCTAAATATTTCGGCTAGCACCGCGACGTGAAAACGATTAGGACTACGCTTTTAAAAACATATACAGCCAAGTGGTCGATAAACAGATAAATAGATAAAGGCCCAAAGCAGGATAAATTAGCTTAAATAATTACGCAGAAACGTGAAGTTAACATTAAACCATTCTATATCGCACTCAGCACCTGAAAGACGCCGAAGCTAACGGAAGAAAGGGGTAATTGAAGCCGCAAAAGCTCACGCGAATACCTTACTTTGTGTTCCAAACGAATGAAAGAATGGGGTTGACTAATATGGCCGCTTATCAGTATGCGACGGACACGTGACCCAGACAGACCAATCACAAATCCCGACGCAGCCCAACGTTCGCAACTGAGCGCCCGAGACAAAATTCAAATTATTTGGAATGCAGTTTGCATTGTGCCAATAACACGAGCTGCAGCGCGTGCTACACAAACCTGGAAGTGCATCCATCACACACATACACTGTGATTTATTACTGATTATTGACTTGGAATGCAAGTGTTCAAGTTAACTGTTAAAAAAGAGAAGGCGAATACTTATTTTTGTTTCTTATTGCAAATTGTGTCACTTATTTTGTCTCTTAATTTTATCATCTCTAAGTTATTTCAGCTTATTTTATTTAAGCTATTTGTAACGTAGTATAATGAAGTCGACTTTAATGCATGTACATAATAATAATAATAATAATAATAACTGGACTGGTTTCCCACAGATTGATCCTGAGACAAAACTGTAACTCACTTTCAGTCTATTTTGCATTGCTTTATTCACTATGCACCATCCGTAATTTAATAATTCTGTATTCTATATATACTGTATCACACAGACATTCATATATGTACATATGCATATTGTGTGGAGCATGTTATCTTCTTGA
This sequence comes from Clarias buthupogon, assembly GCA_030014345.1. Taxonomy (NCBI): domain Eukaryota; kingdom Metazoa; phylum Chordata; class Actinopteri; order Siluriformes; family Clariidae; genus Clarias; species Clarias buthupogon. The sequence goes on from JAQMYK010000009.1 coordinate 17,140,132, forward strand.
CATGTCTTCTCCACCGCACAATGTTTGCACAGTTGTACTACATATTACCATATATACCATATCCTTATCATCTACTGCACCTTCTGTACATGAAACAACATTAAGTGGCCTATTTACAATAAATAACAACTGAAGTGAATAAAGGTATACCTTAATGTTATATATAACTGCATCTTATTGACTTTGTACATGTACTTTACACAGTGATAATGAAGTTTAATCTAATCTACGCTAATATAACACCCACTATTCATGTGTATTCTTCATGGAAAATCGCTTTGCCTATAAACCCCAAGATTAATCTGCAGCATACACTGGTGTGAAAAGAAATAAAGGAATTAGCTTTTTGAGATCTTTTAGCATGATTCACTTTGTTAGACAGGTTCTATTTACAGTAAGTGATTTCTTAATTCAAAAGGTCTGCCAGTAATCAGGCCGCGGTGT
>JAQMYK010000009.1:17140633-17151814 GCA_030014345.1 Clarias buthupogon
GGGGGCATTTACTTTTTCACATAAGGCCAGGCAGGTTTGGATAGCTTTTTTCCTGTAATAAATTTAATCACCATTTAAAAGCTGCATATTGTATTTACTTGGGTTGTCTTTGTTGAAATTAGTTTGATGATCTGAATCATTTAAGGGTACAACTTTGCAAAAAGAAAAAATTATCAGGAAGGGATAAATACTTTTTCATGGCACTGTATGTTGCAATGATAAGATTAAGTAGCCTAATCATGGTGGAACAGTTGTCTCGCACCTCCAGGGTTAGGGGTTTGAATCTTGTGTCTGGTCTGTGTGCATGGAGCTCTCACCATGCTGGTGAGTCCTCTGGTTTTCCCTCCAGTCCAACAGGGTTGTATTGTAGGCTGAGTTTCCAAATTGCCCATAGTGGATTTGTGCTGCTGTTGTGCTTGGAAGAAGTTGGACGGGGTAATTAGTAATAACCGATGGCGTGAAACATGATGATGGTGCCAACAACTGTTCAGTGTGATGGCTTGAATGAAAAGTCTGCTTGTATTTGCAATGCCACATATTTAGAAAATCATTTGCTTTATTAATCATGGAATAATCCAGCTTAGCTCTTTATTTGACAAATGTGCAACATTTCAAATGAAAAAGTTTTGATCAAGGTTTTAAAGCTCATCCTTGTAACCACTTTTAAATCAATATAAATGGTAGAGAAACAACATAACGGCGAGTCCAGTTATGTTCTGGATATTATTTATTTTTTCTGATGGTATTGTAGCTGAACGATATATAGACATTTTTATAAGACAGTTAAACTGCTGTGAAATGTTGTGTGATAATCAATGCACACAGTTACACACAATAGTAGTAACCATTTCTCTTTCTCTCTCTGGGTTCAGCTGTATCTGTCATCACTGTTGGTCCACCTGCCCCCCAAACCGACATACCAGTCAATCCTGGGTAATTGCTACATACTAAATGTGCGACTTTTCTACAAAAGTTGCTCTGCCAGAAGAATAATATATATTTTCAAGCTGAAAGATACTGTGTGACGTCAATTATTTCTTGGTTACATTTTCGGGGGGTACATACATCAACATTTACACAAACAGTATGGCATAAAACTGTTTAATTAAGTGGCATAATACTTGGAAATTCATAAGTTCAAACCACTCCCCTTCCAGGCTACCATGCTTTTAACCCTTAACTGATAAATGTAAGTTACTTTTAATAAGCATGTCTACCCATGTAAATGAACATCATATATAGAGGTCTTGCAGGTCAGACCTCAAACTTCTGGTATGTTTTGTCAATAAACATGACACAGAAGCACTAACGTTCAAAATGACAGAATCATTTGACTTTGTTAGAACTTTCAAAGATGGAATTCTGTGAATTTTTGTCAGTCCAATGTCTACAAGTATATTCCATAAAAAAATGGTAATTGTCATTCTGTTAAAAAATAAAAAAGCTTCCAAAAACCAATTCACTGCAGTGTGTATACATGATGTATGTAAGTATTAAGTTAGTATCCTAAAAGATATGGTCAGAAAAGTATACATAGACATGAGAAGCCTCATACTGTATATCCTGGGTGGAGCTTCTGAGGCAGAGACTAATAATACACACAGCCACAGGAAAAGAAAAGAGAGAGGCCAGTATGGAATGTCACCGGTTTGCATTGCAGTTAGGTCATAAAATGTTCTCATCGATTACGAAAACTCCAGTGCAATTCTTTCTTCTAAAGAAATCCAGATAATTTTACTGAAGTCGATCACTCTTTAGCAGGTCTATATTAAAATGATCAGGGAATAGACTGGGGCGTCCACCTAATTTGGACCTAGGATTAGGGGATTGGGGAACAACTTGCATTTTTTGTCCCCAGAGACACGAAAAAACATTGAATGTTGAGTAAACGGTAGCTACAGAGTGCTGCACATTGCTGAAACATGCAGACTTATGTAAAACTATAAGGGAATGTCTTCGTTTTATATTTTAAATGTATCTACATGCTACTTTAGAAAATTGTCTGAATCACGTTCATTCACTCACTCACTCATCTTCTATACTGCTTTATTCAGGTTCATGGGGGGTCTGGAGCCTATCCCAGGAGACTTAGGGCATGAGGTGGGGTACACCCTGGACAGGGTGCCAATCACAGGGCACACACTACAGGAAATTTGGGAGCACCAATTAACCTAACCTACATGTCTTTGGGCGCAAGGGGTGACCATGCAAACTCCATGCACACAGAGACGGTAATCAAGCCTGGTCAGGAATCGAACCCGGACCCTGGAGGCGCAAGGCGACAGTGGTTACCACTACACCACCGTGCCGCCTTCAGTTCATTCAATATACTCCAAATAACAATAAGTAGATAAAAAAAGGCGACTTTGTACCATGAAAAGCAGTACTTGTTTTGTTTAATTTATTAAATATGGAGGAGAAACGGAACAACAGTCTATAGCTAATTCACATTCCTTTCCCTTCACTTCCTCTTTTTACCCGGCCGTTACAAAGTAGTCAGGGGAGTTACTTTTGTGGAAATTACAAAATGTTAAATATAATTTTAAAAAAGTGGGAATTGTCATTTCGTTAACTGTATTTGTTGGTAAATTGCTGTGAAAGTTATTAAGTTTTGCTGATGGGCCCAGATATATAGTATTAACTAGATTATACAGTACATACATACCTAGAACCACAGCATACATACTGTATAACCTTATAGTTCCTTCACAAGTGGTTGGTTTGATTATGATTACAAATACAGTCCCGGAGGGCCATTTTTCAGCACAGTTTGTAACACACACACACACACACTGTGCCTAGCAATTAACAGATTTTGAGTTGACGCAGAAGAAAATCTCCAAACTGGGCATTTGAACAGGATTTGAACAGCCCAGACCTACAGCTTTGGAGAAGAAAAAAAAAAGGCAAGACACGTGACACCACAAACAATGTGAGAGTGCTGCATGATATTTCAGATTTAGGTTAGTGTAAGACAACCTAGACATTTGTAAGATGTGTGTATGGAAAAATATTCAGAACTATATAAAAGTATATGATTTGAAACTAATGACAATCTCACGCACCCCCCCAGGATATGAATTAATTATCAAACTCTTTGAAATATTCGGAGCTCATAGGTCCATAGATTTATTCTCCTTTGATGCAATAAACTACAAGGACTTTGATTTGGAGCCTGAATTGCTGAGGGCACTTTTTTGTTTATTCTTGTAGAATTATGACTGGCTATGATGTAATCATTAAATACGCACTTTATACTCCAATTTGGAGACAGAACATCAGTTGTTCATAATATTAGACTAAAACATGTTAAATTAAAACTAATACCAGATGAGATTATATTTATAGAACAGCGATGAGCTCATTTTCAACCCAAATCCCACATATGATAACATAACCACATAATATAGCTATTTTTAGCACAATCACTTTGTGTAACTTTTTTTTTTGGTCTCCTCTTGTGATGTCAGTGCGTGGAAGTGTCCTCAAATGGTAATACCAGTTTACAGCACTGTTCTGGTAAACGCTATTGATTGGTTCGATGCTGCATGACAGACTCAGCTGTGTGGGTGTTTTCAGCAGATTTATAACAGTGAAGATGAGTATCGAGGGCAGACAAGACCACTCAGGATCTGAGGACTGTCATTAAACATTTTCACACCGACAAGCACATTTGAAGAGTACGGCTGCCAGCTGCATTGAAACATTCGAAGCTGAGGACAAGATGGACAGCACTAGCAATAAAAAGTAAGCTCAATTGTTGTTTTATACTATGACATGTTTATAGATTTTTTGCTTATGAAGCATCAACATTTTTTTGTATTAAAAAGTACACCCTGTTCGTTTTGCCCTCCTCAGACAGTTCTGTGTGTCGAATGAAAACGATGAAGATATAGACCTTGATGACTGGATAGCTCCAGATGCTGATCTGATACAAAAGATGGTCTCTCAGATTGAATATTACCTTTCTGATGAGAATTTGGTTAAAGACGCTTTCCTTTTAAAGCATGTCAGAAGAAATAAGATGGGTTATGTCAATATCAAGTTGTTGACTTCTTTTAAAAAGGTAAGCCTATGATTTTTAACTTTCTGTTATGACATTATAGTTAAAAGTTCCACCATACCTTTCTTTTGTTTTGCATGATTTCTTGGAATACCTGGATAAAAGTATAATTCCCTTTTCACTATGATTCCAGATGAAGCAGTTTACAAAAGACTGGCGAGTCACAGCCCACGCCCTCCGGCATTCATCGACATTAGAGGTAAATAATGAGGGAAATAAAGTGCGTAGAATGAAGCCAGTGCCAGAATCTATCCTCTTCCAGGTACCGAGCAGACAGCTGCTGGTTTGGAACGTCACAGAACCAAATCCGTCAGAGGATACAGCACATGACACGCCCACACCTCCCAAAAGCACCATGGAGACTGCTATTGCCATTCTGGAACCATTTGGCACCATAACCATGGCTCGGGTCAACCGGCCTGGCAGGGAACTTCCACCTGAGCTTCAGAAATACAGCTACAGATACCCAGAGTTGTTCACTAAGGAGAGCGTACTAGTGGAATATGAAGATCTGGAAGGAGCAGGACGTGCTTACCATCACCTGTCCCAATCGGAAAGTGGCATCAAGGTACTCCTGGTGGGGAAAGCTTCCAAGAAGAAAGCTGCAGATGCAGGTTTGGAGGATAGAAGTAACGGTAAAGGGATCTCCATCCTAAACCAGCGCATGTTAAAGCTTCAGACGTGTGGCGATGACTCATCAGCATGCAGCTCCTCTGAATCAGAGTTCGCCTCCTCATCACCTCTGAGCATCCCTCGCCTTTTGTCCAGCCAAGTGTGTGGCAGCCCTTCAAGTAGTCCACGGTCCAGCCCCAGATGTGTCCGTGCACCCATGCCAGGCCCTCGCATTTCCCCCCTTTTAGCCTCAAAGGTCTGGGGCAGTCCGGACACAAGTTCAGAGCTGCGGGAGAAACACAAGGTGTGCGCAAACCAAAACAAACACTGTCAGCTGGGTGAAAAACGGGCGCTAAATGGAGACACAGCACCACCTGGAGTCCTGCGACTACCTTACGGTCCTGACGGGAGTAAAGGTTTTCATGCAATCATAGTTAGAAGACGACTTATTCACTTAAAACGTCAGGAACCGGTTATTTAGTTACAGTAACTGCCTGTTTGTTATTTGTGCTGTAGATTCATGTCATTTTATTTGCTGATTTTAAATGTGAATGTGTGTTGTCTGTGTATCTTAATAAACAGTCAATGTACTATTGAAATTTGATCTAATCCAAGTACAGATCAGATTACTTTTGCTCATACTTGCAGAAATGGCTAGATTTTTTTTCCTACCAGAAAAAAACCTTACATAGGCTCTAAATTACCCTCTACAACCTACATCAACATGCGCCGTTAGCAATCACACCTCAGCTGAAGTGCTGAGAAAGGCTCATTTACCCAAAATGTGAGGTGCCATGATGATACATTTCTAATCCCAAACACTAATCCAAATCATGAAAATTAGGCGAGCATAAGAAATTGAACACTCATTGATTCTTTCTTACATCTTCAGTAACTGCTTTATACAAATCAGGGACTCTGTGGATCAAGTGTATAATACTGGCTGAAAGGCAGGGAGGGATACACCCTGAACAGGATGCCAAGTCATCACAGCACATCCTCATACCCACTGGTTTCGTCACTAATCCAACAGCATGTTTATGAAGAAAAAAAAAAAAAAAAGAACCAGAGGAACACAAAGGCATAAGAAAAACTTCATGATTAGCTGATTAATACTAAAACTGGAAAGTTACTATAATGAATTTCACACCCTTTCATACTCGTATAAATAAAAGGTACTGTACCTTTAGCATAAACCTTTAACCTGTTTGATTACGTGGGGCTTTCAAGTCAAACTGGGAAAAGCGCCCGACATTTACAGAAGACTTCAAGGAATGACGATCCCGGCTGAGTGACTCTGAACCCACTGCATTTATTCCTGTGAATATTCAGTGAGAGGAACGCCTGATGCTCGGAAATCGATGAATAACTTGTTGCCAGTTCGTGGAAGAGACACATCTGTCTGTGTGAACTGTACACACAGTCAGTCATTCACACCACTTGCACATTACAGGAACTCGGCTGGGAGATATCGCCACATCCCCCGTTCAGTCTCCAAGGCATTTCCTCGTTTGGACCATTGACGTAGTTCCTGGGAGGCCTGACCCATCAGGGCTACAGCATCCTGACAACATGTTCTACGTTGATTGTACCCAGGAAATAGCGAAATGCTAGGAAAAGTAGCAGAGGATTATATAGAGAAGGTAGTTTTTAACGCTAAACAGTTATTCTGCAAAATCAAGAAAGTCATGGTTTGACTTGAAACGTCCTTCGTAGCATCTAGATTTATGTTTTAAAGGTGCATCGATATTAAATTACATTATGCACCTTATATAATTTTAAAAGATGAAATATACATGCATAACATATCCATATCTCATACCACCTAAATTACAAGAAAAAAAAATAGTTTGCTCCTTTAATTCCTGAGTGTTACTCTCAACAGCGTTAGACTCCCTGACAGCGTTAAACGTGTTCTTGCACCAACTGCCTTGGGCTTCTATAACTGTGGTATAATTTATATGCCAAAGTATCTGACATAACAACTCATCAGAATTTGGACGTCGTCACCATGACAACTTTTCAGAGTTGAGCCTGTGCAGCTCTTTGGCGCTACTCCAGTGGGAAAGAGGTTCTGTCTCATCCCACAGACGTTACAGTTTCTGTATAAAACATGCTCTTTAAGGCAGCGTCACATCTCACCATAATTTAGCTATTTCCTTTTCATGCTAAATTGCACGGACATAATTTTGTGATTAACAATGATACAATAGAGAGAGAGGAGGAAAAAAACAAAAACAAAACTGGGCTATACTTAGATGAATCGTCATCTTCAGCCCTGAGCTTTAAGTGGACCTTTCAGTTTTCAGTGGGAGAGAGAGAGAGAGAGAGAGAGCGCTGTGGGTCAACTGAGTCAGCGCTTTAAACACAAAAGACAGGAAACTCTCAACTGTTTCGCTGAGGTACACTTGGGTACACTAGTTATAGGATAGCATACTGTATGTCGTGACAGTAGACAATAGAAGAATATCGGGAGGGTACACTCTAAATATGGACAACATGATCAAATTCTTAAAAATATTATATTATTAACACATTTTAAATAATGAGAAACTGATCCATCGAGGAATCTTGAAAATGGATTCTAAATAAAACTTTATTTAAAAATATTAGTGCTTAGGGATTCAGTAGCAAACATAACCCTTACACAAGGACATTTTATTCATCGTCAAAACACTCATTTGATAGGATGAGCTTAGTGTATCTGAATACGCTTTCATTTTTCACAAATACAAATTTAACATCGTAGCTCATTAACAGCAAGCAGAACAAATGCAACATTACGAAGCATCATTACTACCAGATTGTACCAGATGATCAGAGCATTGCTTTGGATTAAGCATAAAAGTAGCTGGTCAATACTTACACGAGTGCCATTAAGCATATTCTTTGTAATATATTTGCGATAGGGAGTGAACTTAACTATACAGCTATTTAATACAAAAACAATTAAGAAATTACTCGGCAAGCAAAAGTGCAATGTTGTAATTGGCTAACATACAGCATAAAAGCTCTTATTAATCAAAGGCGTCATGAAAAAGGCTGCTTTCACACTAGGTGTTGGAACTAACAGGGAGAGGGAGACATCATACAGGACATGGTATTCAGTGACAACAGATGCCAAACTATTTAAATGTCTCTTACCTCTGGTAACACTAACAAAAAGAAAGATTTCCACTTGATGATGTCATCAAGCACCACATATTCACTCACACTCAGCACAACTTTTTTTTAAAAATCCTATGACCATTGTCCATGTTGATTTTTTTTCTACGAGAGTAATTAAAAAATTATCCACACTCTGACTATTTTAATTAACTTTAATACAAGACTAATACAGCATTTTTAGACATAACCTCTTTGTTGTTGAAGATGGACAAAGTATATTGAAAAGCAAACACCTCGTGTGAAAGCAATCTAACATTTCTGAGCTTGTTAACACGCACACATGCACACCTTCATCATCTTCATGCGGTGCAGAACTTGCCACGTCCAGCCTCGCACGAGAGAAGGGCAATGAAACAGGGGAAAACAAACGACTGCATCGATCACACATAATTGTGAATATGATTGAATCTGCTCAGTCCACAATCACTGCACATGGTGACAGCGAACTGTCCAGTTACTGTCCACACCGTCAGTCAGGAATACAACCAGCAGCATCAGAAGACCTCCAGGTCATTAGAGACATAGACTACAGGAGTGTCCTCGGTGCCCAGCGCAGACTCAGACTGGTCCTCGCCCCCGTCCTCCAGAGACTCCAACGCTTCATTCGTGTCACTGGCAAATGTTTCTCGAGAAACGTCATCATGCTCCTGCAGGTCCAAAGTCCCGATCGCTTGCTTCATCTTCTTGGCGGTCAAGTACTTTTGCCGCTGCTTGGCTGCTTTCTTGTTTGCCTTCTTGTTGTTATACTCTTTCTGGTTCTCTTCATAGAATATTTTCTAGGACAGAAAATGTTTCTTTAAAAGCAAGACTATTATTTGTGATGTACAGACTGATGCATCTATTCCGTAACACCCTTTTATCTCTCTCAATACATCCCTTAATAGAAAGAGAAAGCTCGATACATCCTGGACGCACTGTCTGCACCCACACACTGTGTGTCTACAAAAATTAAGTGCACCCTTTTTTCTGTTTACTTGCTCTAAAATAAGATGGCCATGGACAAAAAGTTAAAAAATTTTACACAAAAATGTTTGACTCTGCCAAACGACATCAGTAACTGTCCTGTCTGCTGCTCTTAATTTACTAAAAGCATTTACAACAGTGAGTGTAAGCCTCTACTAATGCTTTGTTAATTAGGTGCAATAGTAAGTCTATGGAAGTGATTAATTAGCATTTCAGCTAACTTTTAGCTAAAAAAAATTGCAACATCTGAAAGAGTATTATAAAGTGGATTAACAGCACTACAGGCCAGTGTGCTCCAAAATGCACCAGGATAAAAGAAATGAGAAATTACGTGTATGATAAAGGAATCTGAAGCAAGTTACGCCTTAAGGAAGCAACAATGTGGAAAATAAGAGAATCTCTAAAGACTTAGTCTGTTTACTTTAGTTCATGTATAAAACATAATAATGCTGTACATGTGAATCATTCTTAATCATCATTCTTACCTTGACTTGATCATGAGTAATACTAGGAGTGTTCTTCAGCAAGTTCAGATAAACTCCTCCAGGCGTCCGCCTTCTACTGCCATCCTATCGATACAAAACTCACATAAACATACTCTTTGGAGCTATCCATCAATATTTCAAACAATGTCAAGCAAACAAGCTCGGCAGCGCTGCTCAGTGGGGAAACTGGGGGACATTCCCTCAGGAAAAAAATGATTAGAGTCAGAATAATTTCAAAACAAAAGCATAAAAGTGTATCGTCATGCAATGAATAAATCCACGAAATATTTTAGAATTAATATGAATCATAATAATGGTTAATTACACAATACAAATTAATCTACTAGGGATGGGATAATGTTACAATGCCTAGGTGCCGATCCAATTCGCATTGCGATTCTGTAAGTGCCAGGATTTTATAAACATCCTGATCTGATATTACAATTCTAAACAAACATGGCAAAAGAATTATTCACAAGATGCGGCGCTGCATGAATAGTTTAGAGTTCGATACCTGTAGAATTACAGAGGAACTGCAATTTTTTTCCATTTCAAATGCAAACATATATAAATTAAAAATTTATTTAAATATATATTCTGTTAGTGTCGATAAGTGAATTGCCACACAAAAGAATCGTGAATAAATCCTCCCCCCCCCCATCTCTATAATTTACCCCTGCTGCTAAACAAGGCAAAGTAAAAAAAAATAAAAAAAAATAAACAAATAATAATAAAATAAATAAACAAATAAATAACTGTGGGTAACCTTACCACTGTGTAAAGACCTCCACTTTGTTCGATCGTTGCTGTTTCTGACAGAAGTTCTATCGCTTTCTTGGTGCCGATCACATTCACAACACGCTCTATTAACTCCTTCTTCGGCTCCTTCAACCTTTTAAATGAAGATAAGAGGAAACGGTCATAACACAATACAGCTCGGCAGACGACTATACTGTATTTAAATAAGCACTAAAATGAACTGTTTGTGAAAAACATCTTTGGAAATAGTTCAAAATTGTGGAAAATGAACTAAGGTGTCACCTTACCTATGTGCTATTTCATCGATCACTTTATCTTCAGGGTCGTCCCCTGTGATCTCATATCGTCCTGTAATGTCCATCTCAGCTTTAGAACCTAGTCGTTCCTTGACTGCTCGCTTCCTCTTCAAATGGCCATCACACTTCTCTTCCTGTCCTCCATGCTGCATGTAGTCCTCTAGTTGCTTGTCCAGCATGGTCTCCATGCCCTGCTCCTCCTCTTGCCTCTCCTTTTCCATCAGCTTACGTGCCAGTAAATAGTTATAGGTCTCACACTGGCGGCTGTCCATAGTGACACCTGCCTCCATTCCCATGATGCCGAGCTCGGCTGCGACAGCCTCCTGGTTTTGCTCCTGCACCACGGAGCCCCAGACGTTATTCACTTTGCGTCCGGAACCCCCAAAACCCGTGGGAAGTACAGGTGGAGGAACGTTGTTGCACTTCTGACGCTTTCGCCTCCACAGTGCAGCCTCTTCCTCCGAGTCGCTGCCGCTGGATTCGGTTGCGATGGAGCTGCGGTAGCTGGTGACGGATGAAGCAGCCTGAGGACAATCTCTGCTCTGAAAGTGCTGTGTTGAAAACGGTCCTGCAGAAGGCATCTACAGAAGAATTACGACAGACTTTTAAATGTAAAAAAACAACACTATCCTGTAGTTTGCATGAGGTTAAGGCAAAATGTATTTGCACTCTGGATGTAGACTTTATTAATAAACATTTAGTGGTGAAGAAAATAAAATCATATATACTCAGCAAAAAAAGAAATGTCCTCTTTTTTTTTTCAACTGTTTTTACTTTCAGTAAACTTAATGTGTAAATATTTGTATGAACACTAAAAGAGTCAACACCATAAGAC
>JAQMYK010000009.1:17166320-17182293 GCA_030014345.1 Clarias buthupogon
CCCCCCCCCCCCCCCCCCCCCCCCCCCCCCCCCCCCCCCCCCCCCCCCCCCAAGCCTGAGTAGGGAGAAAGGCTGTGTGGTGTGGCTATTGCACAGACAGAAATGTCTTCTTCATTAAGTCTTTGGAGCTTTTTTTTTTTTATAAACAGGACACTCAGCTCCCTTCAAGCAGCTTTCGCAGGTTCTTCTGAATCTGTGAATGAAAGAACAGCACAAAGGTCAATGAGAAACTGAGGCAAAAACTGAAGAATAACTGACATTTAATAGTTTTGAAACATTTTCAAAATCTGTTAGGCCAGATTGTGTTGATTTATTTTGTTTAAATTACGGCACATCTGACAATAATATTAGCTTTAATTGAAATTTACGCTTTAAGTTTATGTTGATGTGTTCGTTCTATAATGGTTATTTTCTATGGTAACTGCCTGATTCATACAGTTTTCTATTTCTATTTCTCATGGTTTATCATAATCAGATTAAAGTGCTTTATAAAAAAAACATCCTGTTCTAGATTTACTCTACTTTTACAACAACTTCTACTTTTCTGGGCATTCATGGTTTTCCAATTCATGTCAGTTCAAGGTCTTCATTGGGGTTGAAGTAAGCACTCTGTGGAGGATTTGTCCACTATAACATCACAAACCATGTCTGAATGAAGCCTTTATGCCCAGAAGTAGTGTTACACTGAAACATGCTTGTTTCTCTTTGCTCCAGTAAATGGAAATTGTAATTATTTAGTGGAACAAGACGTCCTTTACAAAGCTGTGGCCCAAAGACTGTACAGTATATACTGCACACACACACAGTCAAAAAAAAAATTACACACTTCAGAAATAGAAAAACTTAAAAGGTAATATTTTAATACTAAAATTAATTAATATGCATTATATATTGATATATATTAATATTATATACATTATACTATTTTACTTTTCCTGAAGTGTGCATACATTTTTGTATGTATATGTATGCATGTGTGTATACAGTATGTATATATATATATATATATATATATATATATATATATATACGCTTCTGAATACAGTCATTAAGTTATTACACAACATATATATACTGTATAGACTTCAGGGTGGTAACACATTACACCATCTCACCCATAATTATTTGTCAATAACATTACAGTCAGTCCTGTTTTTATTCCTCACATAATGATATTGGAAATAAGCCAAAGTCCTTGATGCCATCACAAGTCTTAAAAGGTCACTTTATGTTCTAAACACCTATACCAGATACTTTGCTTTAAAAGTCTAACCAGACGGTACAGCTGAAAATTTGCTTCAACTACAATACATATACACCCACAGATATTTTTCTCATCATTAAGATTATTTAATTGAAAGTTCGATTATAAATAGCAGGAAGAAAAAAAAAAAAAAAAAACAAAAAACGCCAATTGACAAACACACCTTTGCTAAGTGTCTGAAACCCTACCTCCTTTTCACAGCAAGATTATTGAACACAAAAGAAAATAAACTGGTTCGTCTTACCATTGTTGTTCAACAGAGAAATCAGACTGTAAATGATCTAGTAGGAAAACTTAACCCTGATGTTATTCAACCCTACAATTAAACCAAATAGTTCACTCACCTTTTCTAACTTAAACAGGTTTGTGGACAGCTCGCCATAGATCTCTGCACTAGACGCTGGTTGAGATTGATAATAAAGTGCATTCCTGTATGAGGGGGGAAAAAAAAAAAGTTTCAGGTTGTTTTAAAGTAAAATGAAAGTAACAATGAAAGGAAGTCTGCACTGGGACAAGTCCAGAACACTGTTACAAAGAGTGTAGTTTATTAGAATTAAGATCAGCTTTAACAGAAACACTGTTATGGAAAAAACAACAGTATATTTAGAAGTGACATGCTGGGTCTTTTCCGTGCATTGTCTGATTGTTCCCTTGTTGACTCTACAGTATGAATAATAAGTCCAAATAATGCACAACGAGGGCTAAGTGGTGTACATTAGCTAGCTGAACAAAATTATTTGTTGTTAACGAATGACATAAAATGGATTCTTAATTAATTTATTTATTTTTGCAACCAAGAACAACAGCACGACCTGTAGTCGTTATTAGTAATCCACAAACATGGACGAGGATGTTGCTGATCTCTTTGAACCCCAGCCTGTAGATTCACACCTGTATTGTTCTATCCAGCAATTCTACTTCGTGAGGTGGTTATTAGATTTCGTGTGGGAAGAGGGTCATACGAAATTACCGACTCACTTACTCGTGTGAAGAATCTCCCGATGGGCCGAGCGAATTCAGTCGCTGCTCGAGAGCCAGGATCTTGAAAGCCATGTAACAGGAAGACATCACGAGGACACACACCCTGCCCAGGCACAACACCTAGATTATTATTTTTTTAAACCAAATGACAACCTCAAACGTTAAACGTTCTGAGAATAAAACAAAAAAACAAAACTTGTTTCGACATGCAAAAGCAGCTGAGCAGGTCAGGCGTATTATGGGACGTTCATTACACGGAACAAAACAATTACTCACAAAAACAGATAGACGAGTAGAAGAGTGTTGAGAGACAATGGAGGAAGGAGCTTTTCCTGCTGGTGGGCATCAGTTGTGACCTTAATCGGACCTGTGGAGGTATACATTTACAGTGAGTGATAATTGTGTATTTTTCAAGACTTCTAGAAAGTTATCTTCAAATCATTACTACTAAAGAATAAATAGAGTCAGATCTCCCTCCATCTATGGACTATTGTTCTACCTTAAATAAATTAAGGTAGATTAAAGAATTAAGGTAGACTTTTTTTTTTTTCATTATTATTTATGCAACCTCAGCAGCAACCTCATTTCCTCTCTCGTCTATTCCAACCACTCAGCATTCAACATCACCAGTAAACTAATCATCGTCTGCACCTGTTTCTCACTGATTCATGCCTCAAGTTGGATGTTTTTTTTAATGCTTGAATGATTCATAGGTCAATGTGTGAATCAATTTCAAAAACATTCCTCTGAAACTGATCAGGTACAATGATTGGACTGAAAATAAGAGCCAACTATTGGAGAACTATTGAAGACTACATTAAACATACAAAAAAAAAAAAAAAAAAGTCTGGCTCTGGAAGCAAAATACGAAGAAGTAACACACAATCAAAATACCCAACAAGTTACTCTGTAGACACCACACATTATTACCTAGGGCAGTTTATGTGAATATAAGCAAGAGGTTACCCTGACTCTATGTCTGAACCTTGGTCTGACACACCATCAAAGAATTGTTTACCCATCAGCAGGCAAGGATCAGTTATCGACTTGTATAACTGGAATAATTCACTTCTACTAAACAACGGGTGGTATTTATACTATCCTTATTTAAAATAACACCAAAGTAATGATGAATGCTTTAACATGATTGTCAAAGCTGCTGTTAGAGAAAATGATTTAGCACTTTCTGACCAATCAAAAGCTGTTTTATATTCATGCGCTTTCTTCTAAAACATTGTCGTTTCTATAGCAAGAGCAAATCTTTATGATTTTAAAAAGGTGCGATTAAAAACAGTATAATGTTCTCAGAGCCACAGTTTCTTTAGCAATTTGTAAGGAGTCTCCAGTGTTTCACATAGGAATTGGTCTTCAAGTTGAATGGCTTTGAGGTTTCTCCAACATGCCAAGCTGCATATTTCCCCTTTTCATCTTTACAGTTACAAAGATAATTCCATATAAATCCTACAGAAATTCAACCATTTGTTCTTGTATGGATACACGGAACGTAAAGACATAACTAGGAATAAAATGTATTATTAAAATTATTTAAAAAATGTTGCCACTGGTTTCAATTTTGTTTGTTTCTAACAGACCAGTTAACCCTGATTTGAGGCTTAAAACTATGAAGTAGTTTGTGAGCTCAGATACAACACATCATTTTACAGAACTACAAAGTAAATGAAAAAGGCACTTAGAGGCACTTCACACACCATTGTGTTGCTTGGCACTGGTGGACTGCAGGTGAATGTCAGCATGGACTGCCATCTCTCCGTTCTTCATCACATCCAAGAAGTTATCAGCGAGGGGGGGAAACTCTAGAGCCCAGAAGAGAAGAACGTTTATGAAGTAAATCTGATGTTGCCCAAATAAAAAAAACTACTAAAATGCACAAAATCTAAATGAACTCTGTTTTATATCAACACAGAGACACTGATAAAGCCAGGATAAAATCTTGTCTATGAAAGAGCATTACTCCTTTTTTTTTTTTTTTTTGTTAACGCTGACAATTTCCATTGTTTTCTCGCAATTGCTTTCATCCACATCACTATGCAGGTGATGAGAGCAGAGATAAAACACCACCCTGTACTGTTCAGCAGAACCTTTACCATGTTTAACACAGAGAGATAAAATGCTCAGGAAACATGAAAAGGTTGTTGTCCTACAAAGGGAGTTTACTATCCAAGAAGACTCGGGGCGTAGTACACCCTGGATGGAGTGCCAGTCCATCACAGCACATACAATCACACACACACACACACACACACAAGCAACAGGAAATTTGGAGGCACCAAGTAGCCTAATCTGCATATCTTTGGACTGTGGGAGGAAACCGGAGCTCTCCGAGGAAACCCACCAAGCACTGGGACAACATGCAAACTACACACACACACACAAACCCAAGTCAGGAGTCAAACGCTCAAAGTTACAGTGTGAACCACACTACCACCACCAAAATGCAAAATTTTTTAATGCAACATTTTCTAAAATAAACAATACAGGATATTTGCTTTTATGATTTACTGACTGACTGACTACCATGAAGTGAATTGCTTTGCAAGAGGTTCATGCTAAATACAAGTTTACATACGTTCCACCACACTTGTACCACATGCCGGAGGCAAACCAAAAAACAAACAAAAACAAAAAAACCCAACCAGTTTCATTTTTCCCCCCTTTAAATACTGTACAACAACTTGCCTCTGACAGGTCATAATGCTTTAAAGTGATCAATCAGGAATTGCTGCAAGACATGTCTCATGCACCATTTACACAGTCGATTCTGCACTGTACAGAACATTGGCTTTCTGTACGGAAACAACGCAGGTGGAATTAAGGGTCATTGTTGACTTGCCTTTAATCTACATTAAGAGATGTAGCAAGATGCACAAAATAAATAAATAATAATTAAAAATTTTTTTTTTGACAAATTCCACCCTCCATGTTATGACTGATTACAAGAATTCCACTTTGTCTAGACTGGTTAGGTTGCCAGGGCGCCGAAATATGAGCCAATCCCAGAGCTCAAATGTAGGACTTTAAGGAAATGCAATTAAACGCCTCATCGAGGAAATGACAGTGAATTTGGGAGACAGCATACCAGAGGACAATGCTACATTTGGTGAGTTCTTCTTGTAATTCTTTCAGCTGCAAAACACACACGATGTTATATAATTTCTATTCGTTATCATCCAAATGAGGATGGGTTCCCTGTTGAGTCTGGTTCCTCTCAAGGTTTCTTCCTATTGCCATCTCAGGGAGTTTTTCCCTTGCCACGGTCACGTCACCCTTGGCTTCCTCAACAGGGACAATCTCATTATTATCTAGACACATCTTTCTCACACTTCCATAAATTTTCTTTTCAAATTTTTTGAAGCTGCTTTGAGACAATGACCATTGTTAAAAGCGCTATATATAAATAAAATTTAATTGAATTGATTTAAGGTGCTAGCCCTGCACATTTACCATTAATTTCACCCAGCCTAGTTATTTTGAAAGTGATAGTATGTGCAGCATTTCTGATACAAGTGGTACACGTTGCATAAAAAGCTGATGTATATTATATCATATAAAATGATATTGTGGTAAATGCCACGCCTACTCCAAGCCTGGAAAGCTAAGTGCTACTTGAAAGCAAACACTGAGGTGGCTCAGCAACGAATTTGTGGGTTTTGTGTGAATTAGAAAATGTGAGGGAAATGATGAGAGGATCCTTTATGGTACGATTTCTGTGTGAAATGGGCTTCAGTTTTCATTTGGTTTCTGGATCATTTCCAGGACGCTAGTTTTCACATGCTGTTGGATTGCTATTGACAGATCTGGCAAACCGTTTAATCAAAAAGTGGTGACAGACGGAAGTGGGCAGTTGATGATTTCAGCACTCAGCTTCATCATGCATGAGATCAGCACACTCACCACCTTTGATAATTGTGGAAACATTAACAGGTTTTTAACTGCAAAATGCGTTCGCCATCTTGCAGCAAAAAATTATTATTATTATTATTATTTTGATGGTGGCGGTATCTTCCTACATCAAACATTTACTGATGGACACCTCCACAAACCGTAAAATCAACACCTCTACCTCTATAGTCTTATTGTCACACCCTCTTTTGTGTTGAGATATGATGAATAGACTGATGTAATCAACAACAGGTCAACAAACAAGAGCCACACCATGGAAGAAGAGAGAGAGAGAGAGAGAAAAAAAAAAAAGAATCATACCTGTTTAACCACATCTAATCTTGTTGACTGCAGTTCTGCATCAATAGTTTGTTTGGACTATATGTAGTGTCAGATGTTATTTAAAGGTACTATTGTGTTTTAGGCTTGGTTAGCCTACTAATGTCATCTACTTATTCATTCATTTATGACATAAATTTAATTGTTAAATTGTTGAAATCATTAAGGCTTTCAAATATATACACAATTGTATAGTATCTTGCAAGCAAACTAGATAGTAGTCAGCAATCTTTCATCTGTGCTTTTAAAAAACCAGTTATATACATACTTTGCAGACTTTAACATTACTTAACGCAACATTACTTTAAAAAGATCGCGTGACTTTAAATTCTCCAAATTTTGCCCATTATTGTTCAAGCTGAAATACATCTCAGATCATGCATACTGGCATGCTTATTTATTTTTCTGTTTCACTTCTTTTCACTTTTTGCCTCCAAATGCCTCCTTTGAGGAATTGCACTTTACAAACCAATCAGAAGAGAGGAAATGGAAATGTCCCTTATCTGGCATTGCCCAAGTGTTCGCATCCCACATTGTTGATGGGACAAAAAAGGTACGTGAAATACCCTCCCTGGTCACTTCCTTTAACAACTGCTTGTTAAACGCAAATATCCAATCAGCCAATCACATGGCAGCAACTCAATGCAAGTTCAAACCAAGGTCACTGAATTTGAATGCTTGTTGGTGCCAGACAGTCAAGTCAAAGTAATTCCTAAACTGCTGACGTACTGGGATTTTCATGTAGAACCATCTCTACGGTTTACAGAGAATGGTCAGATATAAGTAATGTTCAGCAGGATAATGCACTATTTCACAAAGCTAAAATAATCTCAAACTTCTTTGCTGAACATGTGAGTTCACGGTATTCAACTGTACTCCACAGTCACCAGATCTGAGTCCAAGAAGACATCTTTGGGATGTGGGGGAGGACGAGAGATTTTCATCGTGGATGTGTAGCCGAGAAATCTGCAGCAACTGTATGATGGTATCATTTCAATATGAATCAAAATCTGGCACATTGCTGAATCTATGCCACGAAGTATTAAAAAAGTGAAATTCTGAAAGCAAAAGTGGATCTAACCCAGTACTCGCCACGTGTATCTAATTAAGTAGCCAGTGAATATTTATGTAATGCATTAACTCACTATGACATCCTCAATATTTAGCAACATAAAAGTTAACCCCCAAGAAATGGCTTAAGGATGCCATGTTGGCCACTAAGAAATAGCTGTTACTTGTTAACCTAGCCCTTCTTAAAAGCTAAAGGCACCCATCCAAGGTAACCGTGCCTCGTGCACTGAATAGGCTCCACGCTGTGTAGAGAATGAGCGAGAGTGTGAGGTTCCATTTAGACAAATTTAATTGAAGAGGAAAAAAAAAAAAAAGTCCTTATCACTATTCTTTAGTTTATAAGGTATTTGATTTAAAGTGTGACGTTTTATCATCATCATCATCATCATCATCTCCATGGAGAGCAAACGAAGCTCAGCACTGAAAATTACGTAAACTGTCCGATTAGATCCGTGCATTTTTCAGGTTAATTTGTACATGTATTTTATGCATGCGACATCAGTGAGTTTGAATAAAGTGTCAAGAAAATAAGCTTTGCAGTGGCTTGTGGTAATACACCATGTTCTGTTAAAAAAATAAATAAAAGGGTGCAGTACATGTATCTGATCTCTGCTCTAACTAAAGTAAGTAATAGTATCTTTTTGATAGAATTGTAAGTAATTTCACTGGTGTTGCTCAAGTCTTTCCAAGACTCCTTAACGACCAGCGCTGTTGGGTCCAATCTTCCTTTTTGGAATTCATAGCCATAACCATTTCCCTAGTCTCATCAATATTCAACCTGTCTTATTTACAGCACCTTATTCCACCAAAGGCTTCAGAATATAATCTTTAATCCCACAATTTCAGCCCTGTTAGTACTAGTCTCATTCTTTATGTTTACAATGATCAACATGGGACATGTCTTAATAATGTAAGAAAGGTATTAGAGTGACGGCCTACAGTAAATCTGCTCCGAAACGAACACAGAGCGTGAGTAAAGTGTGAACTGGAGACACACACCATCCATCTTTTCATAATCTGGCGTCTGGGAGCCTGAACTGCTACTGTCCAGCATGTCCTGCCTTCTCTGGCGCACCACTCCATCAAGGTCTGAAAAGTCAGCTGAGAAGTCCTACAAACACACACACACACACACACACACACACACACGCACAAACTGTTTATGTACATGTCACATAAATCTCTTAGCACTCTGACACAATGACCCTGTGGTGAGGGATGTTCACAGAGTTGCATGACAAAAATATGTGTGGGATGGAAAATAAAAAAACCCCCACAGGCAAATCAACACTAACCAGAGGAAGCGAAGAAGGGCAGTCCATTCGGAAGCTGTTCTCTGCTGACGATGTGACCGGCGTTCCGCCTGCATTCTCCGTCTAAAAAATGGAAAAGAAGAAGAAACCGTGTCATGTTTCATTTCATTCCATACGAGAGCTTTGGTAATATATTGCACAGAAACCTCCACTTACATGTAAATGAGTGCATACGGAGAGAAGGAATTTGTACGTAGTGTCCCGAGACAGGAAGGAGACAAACAGATGCTAAACAAGATACAATGAAATGCGAGTAAAGATTATTCCGACAACATGTGATATATCTAAAATAGTAACAGATCTCAAATGATCCACTTACCCTTTCAGTTGAAGTTGTGATTACAAGCGCGTTTGGCACCAAAAGGGCAGTTTTTGTCTTCTTTATAAGAGTGATGGAGAGAACTGGGATTGCGATCTGTAGCAACAACAACAACAAAAAAGAAAATTGTTATGTTAATAAATCTTTCCTTTGGTCTTAAGAAAATTACCTGTGAAAGCCCAGCACCCACTGGATGAACTTGTGATTTCATTACCTTGGTATCTCTGCCAAATACTTTGGAATGGAAACAAATCCAGTTATCAGAGACAAAAAGCTTTCCCTGATAAAGAATGTCCTTCTGGAGAGCACAAGTATAACCTAAGGACAGACACAGACATTAGATAAGATAGAGCAAAGTAAAGAAATTGCTTTCAGCACGCAGGACTGATAAGTTTGTAATGATTTAAAAAAAAAAAATACTCGGACAGATAAAGAAAAAGGAAAAGTAATCTACTGGATCTTGTTTGGACGCAGTGTTGACTTACTTTGTTTGAGGATCTCATCATTGCTTATTTCTTTGAAGAGCTTATGGTAGTGTGCGTTTGCTTTGGAGAACTAGGGGGAAAATATAATTAAAAATTAATAAAAAAATAAACATAACTGGAGGCGTGTAATGTTATGTAGTGAGGTTTATAAAGCTGATCACCTGAAGAACATTTTTCCATATCAGTAACTTTACCATATCAGGTACATTTTACCTTGTTAAATAGCAACTTAAAAAAAAAAAAAAAAACCTACCCTTAGATTATTAATTATGAACTATTAACCTTAGATTCATACATAACTCCCAATGGATTAGTTACTGTTACTATGGAAACGACTGAAAAAACAGATTAAAATAAACATGATTTGCTTTCCAGATTCTCACAAAGAGACGAAGACTAACATTTTGTCCCAGTGTACATCACATCCGAAGTGTCTTTCAGTGTTTCAATACCTGACTGTACTGTGCTTTCTTCCTCTCAAGTTTTGACTCCGAGTCTGTAGGAGTGAGCGGGAATGAGGAATAATCAGGCAGCTTAATCCTTCAAAGGAAATAAGACCACAGAACGAAGTGTTAACAAGAAAAGTTTTACATGATAAGCAAAAACATCCTTAAATAGTCCTTACTCCTACATTTGCAACAAAAAGGGTTGTGGATTGTGGATATGGTGGCCGTTGCACTAAATCAGTGATTCAGCACTTGGGCTTTTCAGCATATTTATTGTAAGAAAAATACATTCCCAGATAAACTCCATAGGAAGCCATAAATGTCATGTGATATGGGTTGATTACGGTAAATTGTAAACTTGTAGGGCAACTTGCAATTAATTTCGACAGAATTCAAGGGTGGTGTTAATGATCGCAGCTGTTAATTATAGTTTCCTTGAAATTTCACGCCTATAAAATTACTTGGGAGTGTTAACATTTCGAATTTTGTTTCCTCAACTGATGTTATGGTAGTTTTGCTTTCTTTTCCTATTAGCATTCTGGATAACATTTGCTAGCATGTTGCTAACAAAACTCATTTTTCTAGAACATTTTTTTCCCCCAAGTCTAGGGTGGCTCACTGGTGGGTGTCTGGCCAATCAGGTAGTAGGTCGAGGATCGATTCCCAGGGAATGCAGTGCTAGGCCCAAGCTCGGATAAAAGGGGAGGGTTATGTCAGGAAGAGAATTTTTAACATAAACCCTGTGCCAAGTAGGTGTGCAGTTCAGATAGCCTGTTGTGGTGACCCTTTGACGGAAGAGCCGAAAGACAAACAACAACACTTTCCTCACATCATAAAACGACATTGTCTTTTCAACAAAAGCCAAAAAAAAAAGATCACCACAATATCATAAGTGTTGCAGTAGCATTTTTATATACCCCTGTAATGAATGGTGAAGATTTTTTTTGTAACACAAATTGCCAACACATTCAAAAAGACATGAATGCACAAAACACTTCACAGATAAACAAAGTCAATTTAATTCATAGTTAAAACAGCAGGCCATACAGCCAGGACCCGTGGAATCCTTTGAAGTCTTCGCAAAACGACAAAAAAAAAAAAAAAAAAAAAAAACACTGACACGCTTGTGCATTTATCCATAACCGTGTGTTTGCACAGCGGTGAGGTCTGCAAACAAACACTGACGCAAACACACACAAGAGCAGGCTAAATTAGGTGAGCATATGATGCATCAAGACTGTCATTTCACTGGCACTTCAGATTAGTCAAATCATCTCACAGGATAAAATTATGTTTTACAGTAGGCTTAAAGTACTGAACATTCCTGAATATCATTCTCAGAATAAAAAAAGAACAAAATAGTTTGGAGGCAAAGAAAAAGGGTTTTTAGCCTTAATTGTAGTTCGGGTTGTGTTGTAGATGTGGTAATGTAACGACATAATGACATACATGCCTTTTTTCTTTTCTTTTTCTCTGCATCAAATTAGCAAGTTATCACAACCAATTGAGACCTAAACAGATGTAATTTGTCATATTTATTTGGGAATAACAAATATTGCAAAAACAAAAAAGAATTTATAGATTAACAGGCTACCAATTACAAGGGGCGTTCAAGTCTAACCGGAACTTTTGATTGTGCAGAATAACCAGAGTAAAAACAACCTTTATTTATTTATTTTTATAAGCCCCTGCTACACTAACGCACTTATCCCAGTGTTTCACTAGTGCTGGAATACCATCAAAACAGAAAAATTTCTGAGCACACCAGAGCCATGATCAGACCGCCTGCTTTATGATGGGCTCCTGGGAACCCCTTTTCTGGTCCAAACATATGGAAATGGCTTAGGATGAGGTCAGGACTGTAATGTGCAAGTGGTGTTCGTGAATGACTATGTTTACATTTCCCGCAGACAGATGCTTCTCTTCCACAAGCTGGTAAACAAGTCATCTGTTGATTTTCAAGGATCAGGCATTCCTTTCCCTGATTGTCTACAGGAACGACTGCAGTGGGTCCTTGAGCCACGCATTCACAGATTTACAGCCCATTTGTATATTTTTTAATTCAGCCAAGATTATCCTAGACTGTACTGACCTTAAAGTCTACTTTAAATGACAATCGGTTCTACGCCTTCATTCGTTCAATTAAATTTTATCCCAAGTCCCAGATTAACATTAACTAACACTATCTATGGTTATTTACCTGGATGAAGTGACCCCATGACGTTGTGGATGAAGTATACATCCAAACATGACTTGAGATTTTTTAAAATGTACATTGCTGCGTGAATTCTGGCAATGCAGAAAAGACTGGTCTAGTAACTCTCTTAGCTACTCTTTATTAGAGCTATGCGTGTTGTAACATCAGGAAAGCTATCCTTTTAGGACCTTGCAAGTCCTACTGTAAGGGGGAAAACAGATGATGTGTGATTTGTTGCCGCTCTGAAGTTGATTATTTCCAATAGCACTCACATCCTGTATATTATTACTCTTAGAACTTTAATTCCTTTTAGAGTTGTATTAAATGTTGGAGGAATATTGAGAGACAAATTTCTCTCAAGATCTGGTTTTGTTAGCAAAAAAACCCTCACCTTGTTAAGCTAATACGACAAAAAAAAATATTATATTAAAAAACAAAAAAAAATTCCATTTGCCATGGGAAAGAGAAACTGTAAAGAGCAAAAGCGTCTTTCCTAAAGACTCGATGGTAGCAGAAGTGATAACACAGGATGATCCGGTCAAGCAAACACTGGTAATTTTGAGATTCACGTCAAAGTATTTAAGATTCACTATATATCTCAGATGGAAATTGCTTAACTTGTACGAGACCCCCCCCCCATCACAACACACTTCTTTTCTTTACTGGCTGGGGAACCTTGCCTACAATGGCATGTTATGGGCTTAGTGGTTAGCACTGTCAACTTGCACCTCCAGGGTCTGCATCGGGGGTCTGCGTGCATGGAGTTCGCTTGTGCTTGGTGGGTTTCCTTCCACAGTCCAAAGACATTCCGATTAGGATAAGTGGCATTCCGAAATTGCTCATAGCGTGTAAATGTGTGCGTGTTTGTGCTCTGCGATGGATTAGCACCATGTCCAAGCCTGTCTCATGCCCTAAGTTTCTTGGAATAGGCTCCAGGGCCCCACGCGACCCTGAATACAAGATAAAACGCTATAGACGATGAGTAGACGATTAGAATCTGAAAGACTTGTGTGAGTGGTGCGTTATGTCCTGCACCATGGTCCGAGGCAACTTTTTGTCCTGACGTATACAAGGTATGGCGATGAGTTAACCGTTAGAGTGGTAGTCACTCCTAGAATTAAGCCAGTATCACTACATCCTTAGTGGATGTGGAAACATGGCGGCGAGTCTCACCTCAGGATAGGAGACCTCCTCCTGGTGTCAGACACATCAGACTCTGGATCAAGGGCCAAGTGAAGGTCGACCGCAGACTTTCCACCCTTCTTCAGTTTCTCCTCAGGAATGTCGGATTCGGGGCTGCATATAAAATGCAATAAAAAATTAATTAATTAATTTAAAAAAGACAAAATAAATTCATTTGACAGGATCTTGACATGGAGATAAATAAATAAATAAAAATAATAAATTAATTAAAAAATAAATAATAAAAATTCATTTGACAGGATCTTGACATGGAGATAAATAAATAAATAATAATAATAATAATAATAATAATAACAACAATAAATAATAAATAAATAATAATAAATAAATAAATAAATAACCAATCATTTCACAGTTGACATGGAGATAAATACATAAATAAATAAATAAGAAGAAGAAGAAGAAATAATAAATAAATAAATAAATAATAAATATATAAATAACCAATCATTTCACAGGATCTTGACATGAAGATAAATAAATAAATAAATAAATAATAATAATAATAATAAATAAATAAATAAAATTCATTTCACAGGATCTTGAGATGGAGAGAAAGAGCATTTTAAATAAAAAAAATTATAAAATATAAATAAATAAAATATTTTTAAAAAAGGATCTTGAGATGGAGAGAGAGAGAGAGAGAGAGAGAGCATTATAAAGTGGAACACAATGGACTGAAATGAGTCTGATGTCCAGTTTAAATGGCTCTGTTACTTTGTTACTCAGCTGGACTTTTTGTTTAATATTTAAGTACAAAATCCCCGAATAATATTTCAGGCTCTGGGCTTCAGCAGTCGAGTCACTGATGTAATTATAGCCAAGAGTTGATTTGTTAACGAAAGCAGCTGCAAAGTTGTAAAGCAAACTAAGCGAGGGAGGCGAATTTGCAAGGGAAACAAAATGTCCCACCGAGGACACCGGTGACTTTGGCGATTGTTTGAAGGAGGAGACGTGTTACTCTGTACATTTAGGAGACATTAAAGCAGGCCGTGTGACCCTAAGAGGCGGTTCGTGGTGAAACAACAACAAACAAACAAACAAACAAACACGCGAATAAACTCCACTCATGTAAACCAAGTCGCTCTTACTGAGCTCGAGTTCTTCTCCGGAGAACTTCTGGTTCTGGTTCAGTCCAAGAAAAGTGCAGCACTTTCCCCCCGGAGTGGATGAGAAACCTCCTGATGGGAAAAGACGACGGACTTACTTGGCTTGTACACGCAGATCTTTCTTCTCGATCCTCCCGGTGGTTTTTCCTCCGTCAGGCGGTGAGAGCGGAGTGAAAGTCCGATCTGTCTGCTCGATCATCAGTACCATGGCGCAGGGTTACTGCACACACACACACTCAGAATTACAATCATACACACATAGATATACACACACACACTCCACCGAAGAGCCGCCGCACACCAACAAACACAGCTCTGAGAACTCTCCATACAAACACTGGTGTTACACTTAGGAAGGAGGTCCTATCTAGGAAAAGCCAACGGTAAGGGAAAGTGAAGGCTGCAATGTCGCCCCCTGCTGCCGAGAATAGGAATGCATCCTAAATCGTGTCAGAACTACCACGCCACCTGGTGACCAAGAAACAAAGCATTCACTCACTCACGGCCAAAACACAGTACAGTACTTATTGGTGCTGATTTCATTTGATTTTTTTTGTGTTATACATATAATACTACTAGTATGAGCTACTAGTGAAGTTTATGCAACATGGAATCTTGCTTCCCTAAACATTTCAATTTGCTAACTTCAGATGTTTTGGAGAGATGATTTTATATGCTCCCGAAAATGACAGTTTTTCAGTGTTATACTGTCTCGCTTCGAGCATTTAAAATTGAAATGATTCATATTTCTTTATGAGTATTGATACTACATTTGGTGTAAGCTCCTAAAAGCATATGACCCGTAAAATTGTTAAAATTGTTTAAAAGTTTAAAAAAGCACAAAATCTGTAGTGTCTGTAACCACGTCAGATTCATGTTACTATATCTTAACAATGTTGCATTTTAGAATAATACACTTTTTCAGATTTATTTATTTTCATGTGAAATCTAAATTGGCCAAATTTCATCTGAATGACAATTAAGATCTTTGAAAGAGTCGAATTCAAAAAAGTTACGAACACTACAAAAAAGGAGATAAAATCATATTTAGCAAATGTGTTTCTTTTTATCTGATAAAAATATAAATGTATATTCACATTTACAAAAATATAAAGCATGGATCAGGAGACTTAAGGCACTTAACTATGGAACTCCAAAGTGTTCAAAATTAAATAAATAAATAGGACATGAAATAAATAAATAGGACATGAAATAAATAAATAGAACATTATGAAATAAATAAATAGGAAATGAAATAAATAAATAGGACATGAAATAAATAAATTGGACATGAAATAAATAAATAGGACATGAAATAAATAAATAAGACATTATGAAATAAATAA
>JAQMYK010000009.1:17187308-17199912 GCA_030014345.1 Clarias buthupogon
GTCAGAGCGCAGGGTCAGCCATGATACAGCGCCCCTGGAGCAGATAGGGTTAAGGGCCTTGCTCAAGGGCCCAACAGGGGCCCTTCCGGTCGGTAACTCAGTGCCTTAACCCTCTGAGCTACCACCGCCCCGGTGATTAAAAATGTGATATAGACTTCGTGGCCCACTGACGGGTTGCACAGTGGTGTAGTGGTTAGCACTGTCGCCTTGCACCTCTGGGTCTGGGTTCGGTTCTCAGCCAGGCTTGATTTCCGTCTCTGAGTGCATGGTTTGCATGTTCTCCCTGTGCTTGGCGGATATCCGCCGGGTACTCCGGTTTCCTCCCACAGTCCAAAGACCTGCAGATTAGACTAATTGGCGTTCCTAATTTGCCCATAGTTTGTGTATGTGCCCTACGATAGATTGGCACTCTTCCTGGGATAGGCTCCGTGACTCTGAATAAAGGATAAAGCGGTATAGATGGTGAGTGAGTGAATGGGCCCACTGACGGTCCGGGGATCACATGTTCCTGACCATGAGTGCTGAACTCTCATAACCATCTGTGATTTAATCTCAAAAACTGCATCTTACCTCTGACACCTTGAGTCGATTAGTTCTAAACCTTTAATTGATTTATTTAACTATAATAGGATGAATTCATGAGGTTTTCTTTCGGATGTGTGCAGATGATGGTTGCAACATCCAGACTTTGGTGTAATTATGCTAGAAAACCTTTAACAAACATTTTGTTTTAGTACTGAAGCATTAAAGAGGTTTCAAATTGAGAAAATCTAATTGTGGGACAATTATCAGGTTGTACTAGCAATTGTTGGCCAACAGAGAGCGCCAGAGATTAAACTGTGGCGCTGTATAGACGATACACCCTCAGAGATGAACTGTGTTTAGCGTCACAGTGCTAACATTTTAAACAACTTAATGCTAGTCTCCTGACTCGAATGGGGCAGTGACAATATATAACTAAATTAGTTTACATATTGGGTGTAAATACAGACTGAAAAGTCAAAACTCAAAAGAGACCAAGCTTCCAGAGAATTGTGAGAGAAAAGCACCTCAAGCTTGAAGTATAAACAGTGTTTAACTTTAGCATTAGCTTTGCCTGAGCAGTATGTCTGAATGTGTGAGCATTTCCATAACATCTAGGTAACATTAACTTTTTCAGTTCTAATTACTGTTGAATCTCACAGAGCCTCCGGTGGAGGTGTCGCTGTTGCCAGCGTACATTCTGTAACAAGTCCGTGAAAGTGTGAAAGAAAAGGAAAGTAACGGGAGAAGAAAAGTCCTGTCAGAGTTCATTATGTGTCCAGGGAACAATGCTGAAAGCGGCAACGCAAGCTGCACTGGGCCGAGCTGCCATTAATCATGGCTGACAAGGAACCAGGGTTAAAGGTGGGAGAGTTGCCAGTGCCTCTGATAGTGATTATAGAGAAAGAAAGTGAGTGTGAGAGAGAGAATAAAAACTCTTCTAGCAGCCCAGAACACTTTTATATAACATATAGACTGACGTTTCAATAATAAGACCATATCCTAACCTTAGAATTAAGCATAAATTCACACAAGCCCAATGGAAATGTGACATTTTTGCTGAAAGGAGAGTTTCTTTTTTGCTTCCCTTTTACTAATTGAGACATGAAATGTGAATAACAAAAGTGACACATACAACCTAGGTTGTAGGTACAACCCTTAAAACTGAAAGAAAAGCAAAAATAAACTCAAGACTGCCATTTGCTAAGCAGTGCAAATTCACTCGTAATGTACGAGCAGCCCAATCTATCCTGACGTATCACCCCAGATTGTGTTTCTGCTTTGCTCCTTTCAGAGTCACGAAGTGATTGCATTGCTGAAAAATCCAGCTTGTTCTGACCAGCTACCAGCTGCCAAAACACAGGCTGAGCTGTTAAAACTTGGTACACATTATTTAAAAAGTTTATAGATTTTCATCTTCCATTTGAATAAAATAATCAGTAAATGTTTGAGATTTTTTTTTTTTTTTTTTTTGATGTTCTGAGCTTCACTTAAAAAAAAAAATCTTCTTTCAGCAAATCAGAACCTTGACGATGCAGAGCTGCTCCTTGGTTCGGCATTCAGTGGCATCGCCTCCTCTGAGGATAGCAGAGCTCAGAAAGAGAGAGAGAAAGAGAGAGAGAACATAATGGACCCGTGACTGGAGGAGATTGAGGCTCTGTTAAGTGCTCGGCTTGAAAGCATGTCTAGCCTCATTAGCTGTCAGTTGTAACAATACTGAACTGGCAGTGAAGACAGGTTGGAGTCTCGTGGCCATAAATCACAGGCCGACAGGCCTCTGACAGGCTGGGAACTAGCGCACATGCAGGCGCCTTTTCTCGTTCCTCTCGCTCAGCACATCTGAAGCTAGAGCAAACACACACACGCACGCACATTGCACACACAGGCCTACCTAAAACAAGTCATCAAAAGAACTTGCTGTTTTTTTCTTTCTTTCTTTTTAGATTAGCCTGTATTTCGAAATGGTTTATAGAATATTACATTCTGTTAAATATTGTTGGTTAATTATCTTAAATGTCACTAAGGCCGTAAATGCTTGCTTCTGCGTATGTATGTGTTTTGCCAGGAGCACTAAGGGCTTTCATGTCATGTCAATCTGCCTGTGTGCATTAGGCTGATGGGGAGTAGTGCAGTGGGACTGCTGAGGTGGGTGCATGTAGGTGGGTGTTTTTGGGGAGGTTAAGGGGGGAAAGAGCAAGGCCTCCAGGTCATTAATCACGGCCTCTGACATGTTGAAGCAGGGACTGTAGCCCCCCTGTGCATACAGCTGGGCCACACTGCTGGCACGGGAGGTGCATATCCCACAAGCTTCTGTTGCTCCTGCTTTCCTTCTTTTACTCATTCTTTTGACGACCATTCACTCTTTCATTCAGTCATCAATCCATCTGCATCAGCTGTCTGTTCAGTCTCTGACATCATCCATCCAGTCAGCCATCCATCCACTGAGTGATCAGCTCAAATCCCATTTATTCTGATTTTGGTCCTGCCTCAGGCTGCAAACTTAATACACACATGAGAAAAAAAAAACAGGAATCCAAATTTCTGGTGCATTTCTAAGAAACTAAGCATAACCATTCTCTTTCTCCTTCCATTTATCTTCCTTAATTTCTCCGCTTGTCTTCTATATGTAACTTATTCCAGATGAGCTCTGCCTGGTTTTCACTTGATTTCCAGATTTACAGGCCCTGGGAATTGGGTTTAAACTGGAAGCTATAGAGAGTTCTTTGTATTTTGAGAAAGTCCTCATGAGCAGGATAAAGAAATAAGAAATAGACTGCAAGTCCTGGGAGGGTTTCAAAAGCCTATTTCAGACCAGTAGGTCCTCAGTTGTCATGTGAAATATGGCTTCTTCTCTTCTCCAAAGAATAAATCTCCCTGTTTGGTGTCCTTACATAGCTTAGAGGTTTGGGTTTCCCTTTTTTCCCAAAATCATATTCAGTTTTCTTGAATATATTAAATCTCTGACATGAACGACTTCACATTTGACAAACAATGTTGTGGTTGTTTGATGAAGTTCTACCACTGTAACTTAACAGCCATAATTATTCTCGTGAATCTTCCAAAGCATGTTAATAGATCATGTGGAGTCAGGAGGGCAGGAAAGAATGTAAGGATTTGTAAATAAAAGTCTTTGAAGACAAATTGTAACATGAAAAGTGAGTGTAATTCCTATTTATTTTTCTTTTCCTTTCTCCCCCTTGCAGCAAGCTCCCCTACTGCAAGCTTTTCCACAAGCTGATTGAATCAGACACCTTCATTTGTGCAGAGTATGAGGTCAAAAGGCTGGAGCAACCTGAGAGAGAAGAAAACGATGGTGATGTAAGGTTTTTTTTTTTTAGGTTCAAGTGTTAATATTGGTATATTTGTAGGGCTAATCTATGTGGATTACAAGAAAAAAAAATTGAAGTATAGTCCCTTATGCATGATGTGTGGACTGAGTTGATGAAATGTGACACCACTTACAGATGTTAAAAGAAAAGATGAATATCTTCTAAATTGTGCAAGCATGTATGGACATTAACTAAATTACTTAAAACTGAAGCTGATTTACTGTGGCACATGAACTGACAGAGCAATTTTGTATTTTCTTGTTTAATGAGCTGCAATTTCACCAAGGGCAAAAGCAAACACAATGCAGTTTGCTCTCTCTCTCTCTTTCTCTCTCTCCTGCTCTCTCGCTCTCGGGCTCGGTTCTATTCTGTTATTTTACCGCAGTGTGCTGAGACCCCACCTTCCTGCTGTTCAAACCACAGCAGTGCCACACACACAGGGCCTGCCATAAATCAATGGACAGGATCGTGTCTGCCAGTCAGACTAAACAAGAGCATTTGTGCTGCTTCGCACTCAGTCATTAATCATCTTGACAGTTTGAAAAACACATTTCCCCTTTAATGACTGTATTTGGAGAATCACGTCTGCTTCCTCTCTTTGCATTACTCCTGCCATCTTTTTTTTCTCTGAAAGGAGCTCTTTTCTTACCAAAAGGCTACAGAGAAAGGGGGAGAGCGAGAGAGAGAGAGAGAGAGAGAGAGTGCGAGTCAGACCATTCATATCATTCTAATAACTGCTGACAGCAGAGTAAACGTCGATATATGCAAACCTATGATTAGTCATTGTTTTAGAAATATTAAAAAGTTACTAACATTGTAATTATGTCATCTTGTGTTTTTCAACAAATCTTACCTAATATTTAAAAGGATTATTTTATCATTTCACACATCCACACAAGTTGTCACCTGGTATAACTCTTATTACTCACTGCTGTGTCACTAATGCAGTCACTCATTAGACAGGAAAAATACAATGAAATCATTGCCCGTACTTCCTCCAAAAAACACAAGCATACGTGCTGCGAACAATTTGATTGAAGAACAACCTCCAAACCAAAGGGAGCGGCGCTGATTCGGGTCAGCACAAGCATCTGGGCTCAGTTACGTCCATGAAAAAAGGCCAAATATACCATGAGGAATGTTCGAACGAGACTGCGAGACGAATCAAGGCCCAGTCGGTTAGCCGTGACGCTGCCAAAGCACGTTTCTCCACGAAAGTCTTGCGCGTGACGCATACAAGCTGACAAGTCAGCAGCGTTCCCTCCGAGTGCAGGCAGATCTAAACCAGCTGGGGCTGTGCACATTAGCGGTTGGCCATAATTGCCATTGCCCTTTTGTAGGCCGTCGAGGCCAAGCCTGTATGTTTTGTTGCGTGTCAGAAGACGGCCGGAGGGGAATGGGAGAATTGTGGAAGAAGCTGCTTTTTTACGCCAACATGTACAAGGCATGGTGATTTACTTTGGCATTAGGGCACTTTACTGCAAAAATACCATTATAGACTTAGATGGTCGGAAAGGATTTGTTTGATCAGTTTTAATGAGGGCATGGAGTAAATGTCATAACCAACACACTGACCTTGATCTGCTCTTCTTCAAAGCTGTGTTGCCACCAGGATTTCATATATTGTCAAATTTCCGTGTGATCCATCCAGCGGGACGGAAAAGAATCAAATGAGGCTAAAGGGTGTTCCCAGATCTAATGAGTGTTGTGTCCAGATCTCAGTTGAGCAAAAGAAATGATGAACACTTGCAGCCTAATGAAAGAGTGACTCCAACTCAGTCATCATTAATCATTAGTCGCTGTCAGTCTTCTACCCTGAGACACCACCGTCATTTCCCATTTTACGCTTATCATGGGAGAAGGGCTCATAACCAATAAGTGTATAGGAACCTCGTGAGCCTGGGTGTTTATGAGTTTAACCCATCTCTGTTTACGAATATGTGTCCATGCAGGGCTTTTACCAGTAACTAATAACACTGTAAGGCTCCATGGAGACAAAGTAGTCCATCTTGTGTCTCTGCCCTGGGCATGCAGTGATATATCTCCTCAGTATGAGCAGCAGGGATGACAGAAATAGAGTGTGGGTGTTGATTCCTGCCATTGCTGGGAGCTGGGGAGGAAAGAGAGATGGACAGAGTGATTGATGAGAAGCGAAAGAGGAAGAAAGGGAAGATGGATCAGATGACAATGTGATGGACGAGCTACAGCAAAATGGAAAATGGCGCTACCATTCATCTTTCCCTCGAGAGCAGACCTCTGCTCTGGAAATTTCATCTACCACACCTTTTATTCATTTAGGTCTGACAGTCATCAATGGGCACGTCATGTTAGCTCAGATTTGTTTTGTGAGTTCACTTTTACCTAAATGAAAGCCTGGAATGAGTGACATACACCCAAGCCACAGAAGGTTAGAAGAATAAGTAAGCTAACAACAACAATTATAATGATATGTGTGGTACAGTGGATATGCCTTGACCTTTTTTTTTTTTTTTTTTGAGATGTCACTGTGGTATGTTAGTTCCCTTGACAGGCTGATCACTTGTGGTGAGGGGAAGTAAAGTGACCTGCTTGCCTTGCAAATATGTCCACTCATGTCCAGCCAAGTGGATCTGTTCCTTCACTCAGCATCACAAACAGAGATTTGCAGAATGTCTAGGAAAAATGAGCTTAGGCGACATCTCAGGTTACCTGGCTAAAACTGATGGAGACATGATGCCTTTACTATGAGGCAGGATCGGTGTTGGATGCTTTGCAGTCGATTGCATTAAGTAAGCAGCACCTCCTAGAGTGGTCCCAGATCAGTCTGGATAAGACTGTAACCAGATTCTGAGCCTTGAGGGGCCCAGGCACTGTAACCTTGCAAGCTAGCTGCCAGTATGTGTGAGTGATGATATACAGATACTGACCTGACAGGCCCTGTTGTGGTTCTTTACAAGGCTATGTAATAATATTGTTGCCAATCAAACTGCCAACGTCAGCCATGGCAGTGAGATAATGTTGTCTAAAAACCAGCGTAACAGGATCAGTGAAAAATTTTAAACCTTTCCTTCTCTTATCATAGACGACGTGGGACCAGTCAAACCGACAAGATTCACTATTTGAATCTCGGCTGAGTCTAAGAAATGCCGAAGACTTGCAGGGTGATGGAAGAGTCACGCCAAAGTCCTCATTAATCACTTGCCCTCGTCTGTCATCTGCCCAGTGGTGGCCTCAGACACCACCATCATTTCTTATTTTACCCTCACTATACTCCACTATTACAGGCTGCACAGCAGACCTGACCCGTACAGGCAGTTAAAAGCACAGATTATTTTTCAGATGATGAAAAAGAACCTAAAACACACAAACATGCCTGGGCAGAAACGTCTACAGCTCCTCTTTAAAACCTGAAAGGCCAGGCGGCTTTCCTTAGGGAATACAGGCGGCTTACACCGCAAAGTTAATCTGTTAATTACAAAAGTGTGATTCATAGTAGCGAAAATGACTCAGTGTAATTAAATTTAATTGAAATGTCCGCAGCATGGCACTCCTGGAGGATTAATTATTACACCCATGAAAGAATGGGGAGCGAAATATAGCGTGTAAGAACAGATACTGTAAAAGTACATTGGGAACAATAACCTCTAAGGCAAATGTTTGCATAACTATAACTCAGTTGCAGATATGTCAGTTGACATGCGCTGTTACATTAAGCAACATGAAAGGGAAAAACTTGGTACTGGACAATAAGACAACAGAGGAGGGATTGTAGTATTTGCTGTAATAATTACGAACAAACATAAAGGCTGTTAACTGTACCACACCTAAAATATTCTGATGACACACTCCAGCATAGAGAGGCAGTAAGACAGTGTACCATACTTGTAACTTTGTAGTCAAATACAAAAGCATAGGGTGTAGTCGACAAGTGAAATTTTAATTACATATCTGTAACTATTGTTGCATAAAAGAAGCTTAATGATAGGCAGTTAGCTTGATTAGTTTAGATCTTGAAAAGAAAATTCTAGGCAAATGACGTGTGATGAAATTTTTATATAATCTTTTGTATGTATTTTTATTACCTGTTTTTGATTCAAGATTCATGTCTTCTTAACCTTGTTCTAACTAGACCATTTAATCAGGGTGTCATGACATGAGGCAGAACTAGATAACTCAGGGCAAAGGGAAAAAACGCTCGCGTAAGTTGATAGATATCACACTTCCTGATATGGTCTCCAGAGACCTGCCTTGAAAAGATAGGTCTAGACCCATCTAACATATAGCTGATACGATTTTACTGTGGCTCCTATTAATGCCAAAATGAAAAAAATAAAACTTTGTTTCAATACCAGTCCTAGATATACTACTTATTTGTAAAAAAATACATAATATAAAAAATATAAATAGCAAATACACTGTAGAGCATTTTTAACATAGAAGATTAGTCACAGACAGGATTAATATGACTGTGAAGGAAGAATGGAAAAAAATACAAAAGCATGGAGTTTAAATATAACCATTTCATTTATTTAACAAAATTATAACTCCAAAGTTGGACAGCTCTGCCATCATATTTTTTTATGTTTTTTCATTGAAGTGGCACCTTAACCAGCCTAGTAATTTCAACACTTTACAAAAAATATTACAGCTCTTTAAGTCATTTATTGGTAAGCTGTTGAAAATAAAAAATAAGCATTTAGAAAGGCTAGAAGGACATGCACATTCATACCGAACAGACACAATAAACCGACAGAGTCAGACAGGACAGATTTATGAAAGGAAAGGAAACGTCTGAAGCTTAAGATTTGCAGCATAGTGTGTACAAAGAAGAACAGTTAAATTGAGTGAAATGAATAGATGAAAGTAAACTGTTTTGGATTATAAACTGGTAAAAGCCAAGCGCTTGTTAAAAAATAAATACAATTCTGTTCGAAAACTGCATTGGCGCTTCAGTCTCACAGTCTCAAGCTTGCATGCACCCTGGAACACCCATACTTTTTTTTTAATCTGTTAGGGAGTCCATGGATTGCTTTTTTTCCACCTTTTATGTTCGATTCACTTTCCTTTTCCCATTTTTGGGACGGAGTGAAATCCCAATCAGGATGTCCTAGCAGTCATCATGCAAGTGCGCTGCTTGTTCTGGATCTAGAACTCTGAAGCAATGGAGTCCATTTCACTGGTAGCCAAGGGCTGAGGCAGATCCCAGTCTCTGACTGTAGAGGGCATAGTGAGAGTAATAGGGTGCGGAGGTTGGTAAAGAGTGTATGGGAAGTGTTGGTGCTGTGGGCAGTGGCATTTTACTGTAAGGATGGTATCGAGCCAAGCCCAAACTCGGTGGTGCCCTAAGTGAGAAGGAAGCAGGAAGAGAGGCTGGACTGTTCTGGGGAGGCAGATGGAGGTGACATGAAGAGGAGGATGATGGGTAAGTGGACAGGAGCTTTCCATCTATGCCTGGCAGTGAGGTGTGTGTTCGCAGGTGGGCTAATAGCTCTTCGGAGGTGGCAAAGCGCTTATCGCATGGCCCACTGGCTGAGACCCAATTGCACGCATGTGGTAGAGGTTCATTGGGCAGCATGAAGCCATATGTGTATAGTGGATGAGACAGAGATGGTGTGATGCTGGAAGACAATGAGCTCTGGTGGAGTGAGTGCAATGGAGGTTGAGGGGGGTAAACCAAGGGGAAGCCAGATTTTAGGGAAGATGAGGGGTCGTGAACACATGTGCCACAGTTGCCACCCAGGTGAGGTGCATTTGGGTAGCTTAAACAGTACGGGTCCCGACACAAACTCTGCATAAATGAAGGTGGAGATGCACCAGTCAGTGGGCTTGAGCTAGGGTGTTTGCCTCCAACCCCTACACCAGCACTTCCAAGGCTGGACTTGGTGGGGTCTAAGCCATGAACAAACTGACCAGGATAGCCAGCATAAGTGCCCACTATAGAACCATGGTAGCCCATGCTGGATGATGAGAGGGGGAAGACAGGGTGACTAGATTTGAAGGGGGAAATAGAAACAGGCCCAAGTCCTCCAGGCTGAGATGGCTGTGGGTCCGATTTGCCCTCATTAATGGGGCTGCTTTCAGAGCTTGAGCTACTGGAGTTGGCACTTGCTCTGGCATGGCTAGAGTTGGCCAGCTGGGGACTGTCCAGACCAGCCTTACTTGACTCTGCCTCCTTTTTCGGGTTGCTGCCACTGTCAGAGAGTACCACTTCTATGTGTTTTGAATCCCCATTTGCAGTCTGTGAGTGTCCACTGGATCGCAGGGTGCTGGGTGAAAGAGCGTGTCTGTGAGCTTGCGCCTGTGAAGGTGAACCCACTCTGGAACTTGGAGAAACAGTACGTGTATGGTGTGGCTGACAGCTCGGTGTATTACTTCCACCACTACCTCCACCCACAGGAAGACAAAAGCCGGACTTGTTACTGCTGCTGCTGCTCATACTCCCATCCCTCTGGCTGTCTGGGCCTGTTTTAGAGTAAGGCTTGAAACTGGACTTGTCATCCGACGAAGGCCGCTGGTCTGCAAGTTTTAGGGATGAGGAAGAAGAGCGAGATGAGCCTTCTTTCTCACCCAGTCCGCTAGATGTAATGGAGGCCAGTTTGGATGAGGATGGAGGATCTGGTTTACCTATCTGAGAACAAGTCTGAGCCAAGAGGGCCAGTGGACTCTTTTTAGCATCCAGCTGTAATTAAAATAAAAAAGAATAAATTCAGTGAAAGGCAATGAATAATAATAATAATAATAATATAAAGAATAACTATAATAAAAATTATCTATATGATTATTTTAATTTTAACATAATGCGCAGTACATTGGTTACATTAATGTGAATCAAAAAGATATATAAAGACAAATATTTACTTATTTACTTTCAAAATTATGCAGCCAGTAATTATGTCTGTGTACTTGTAAGGATTTTATTTGAAAGATGTACGAGTTATTTTAATTGCCCCTAAATAAATAAAAATAAATAAATAAATAAATAAATATAATATTTAAAAAAAACAGTTACATACATAATCTAATATGATAGATTAATACATAATCTAACTATGTATATTCAAATAGTAAAATAAGTAAATTGTAATAAAGGAACAAATATAGCCTAGTTTATATATATATATTACAGTAAAACATTTTAGCACCAGAAAATCAATTTTAAATATTAATAATAACAACTACCAATACTACTATTAATAATATTAATAAACAAATATAGCTGATACTCAAAACATTTTTTTAAATGATTGTTCAGGTGTATTTTACGACTGTATTAATACAAAACGTAATGCAGTTAATGATGCGTTTGAGTCTCGGTTTATGCTATTTTAAAATATTTTTAGTCTAATTTTAGGCTTAAACTTATGTCATTGTATATAATAATTATATAATTATATAATAATGATATAATTTGATGACTGTAAATGACAAATAGATACTGCACAGCGAAGTGACTAATGGAGTATATATATATACCAGACTATAGTCTGTAAAGAAGTGTGTGAGGGAGTGTGTACGACAGAGAATAATGGAATGAATAACATACATATTTACGCAGTAAATACAAGCCTTTGTATTATAATAAAAATGAGTAATGCAGTCCATACTAGTAGTGTAGTATGCTATAGATCATACCTCGATGCTGACGGGGGCAGATGTAAGGGGCTGCAGGTACTCCGGGTGGAGCAAGTGGCCCGAGTGCGCGGTCAGCATCTTCACGACTTTAATGGGGAGACGCTTGGCCTGACGGATAGGATCCGAGGGCTTTAACAAAGCGGTGGACGTGTCCTTAATTCGAGCGAGCTTTCTGAAAGTGAAGCTACCGTGCTGACTGTCGGAGGTCGGGCTGTATAAAGCGGAAACTGTAGATCCACTCAGAGTGTGGTGCATTGGGTGCGAGGCTGAGCCGAGGAGCGCTGCGGGAACGATCACACACAACACAACATCTTCATACAGTACAAACTCACTGGCTGGCTTTTACGCCCATGGCGCACCTTTTCTTTCTTTCTTTCTTTCTTTTTAAATAATCCACAGCACAAATGTCCAAGAGAGTGATTGTTCTACACGCAGCGCTTTTACAGGTGAATGTTTACTCCAAAGCCGTTCATAGTTCCGCTCCGTGCGCGCAACGAGAAGCCGCAGATCATCCACACCGCAAAATAATAATAATAATAATTAAAAAAAACTATTTTTTTGTAGAGTGGTTGACTTGATGCTATTTAAGACTGTTAGTCGGAAAATCACACCCAAATCCACAAATCAGAGTCACAGAA
The DNA here is from genome assembly GCA_030014345.1 of Clarias buthupogon. Taxonomy (NCBI): domain Eukaryota; kingdom Metazoa; phylum Chordata; class Actinopteri; order Siluriformes; family Clariidae; genus Clarias; species Clarias buthupogon. Next base: position 17,199,409 of record JAQMYK010000009.1, read on the forward strand.
AGAAACAGCAACAAGCACCAAAAAAAAAGGGAAACAAGCCCACAGCAGACGATGCGCTCAGTTCTGCGATCCTCAGCTCTCCGACTCGCTCCTGTTCCGTCTTGTGTAATTCAAGTAAGCGAAACGCGAGGAGGACCATCCGAGTCCGCGAGCCGCCGACCAATCAGAGCACGCTGCATCGCTAATGAGCTTGGAGGAGGGTCTAAACGGGGCGGAGTTCTCGGCTATGGCCCCACCTATCGGTCTTTTGTCATATCCATGTTCATTATGGCACGAGAGTGACAGCAAGGCTCTTCAAATGTCATTATAGATCAGCCTCTCCGCGCACTTGTGCCTGATAAATGAGATCCTACCTGCTTTAGGATACACAGAGCAGCAATAATGATGTAGCTGAGGTAGCGGAGGAGAGACAGAGACAGAGGGCGCACGATTCAGAAAAAAAAAAAAAAAAAATCCTACACAAATCCTCTGCAAAGGGGATATCTCTCCAAGCCGACACTTAAA
>JAQMYK010000009.1:17201471-17216998 GCA_030014345.1 Clarias buthupogon
AACGCACTTTTGGTCTCACCCATTTTCTTTCTTTTTTTCACCCCTGTTACGGCCCGACCTAGACCGGGGCGTAACATTAGCTATAACATTAAAACGTTTAACATTAAAACCCACATTTTGGGTATTCTTGTGCTACCGGGTCAGCTCTGGACCCTCTGGGTGTGGCATTGCAGGGCCTACAGGAGTGTGCTTTGGTGTCTGGCACCAGGACATTGACTGTGGATCCTTTGGGTGCCCTGGGTAATGGAGTGGGCTGGGTTGGTGGCCTTGGGCTCTTTTTCTGCAAGATTACATGCACAGCTGTGGTTCACTGTTTGTTCTGGTGCCTTTCTATTGTGGCCAACATTGACTTTTTTCTGGCAAATTGTGCTGCATTGGCTTTTTTTGTGTAATTGTACAAGACAGGCTGGTGTTTGGTCCATGGTGGCCTTAGATGTCCATGATCCTCCAGTTTGCTGGTGTATAGTTTGTTATCAATGTTGTTCAGTGCACCTGGCAGTGGTGTTGATATTATGGCTGATCAGTGTTTAAGCCTACTTATAAGTCAAGTCTGGATTTAATCTGCTCAACTAAAGTGACCAGTCAAATTATATTAACATAAAAGCTTAAAGCATGAAAATAATAATGATGGGTTGTTATTTCATCCACTTAAAAAAAATAACAGACCTGGTTTGGCCCCTCTTTGAGAACCACCGAGCTAGTCAAAAAATAAAATAATCCAAAACACACAAAATTATGTTAAAGAACAAGATAGGAATTTCCACTAAAATCAGCAGACTGAGTTTCTGTTGAATTTCAGAACATATTAAAAATGAAATATCAAACTATTTAATGCAGAACCTGGACAGCAAGTACTTCCCTAACCCTAATCTTAACTTTGTCAACTTATTAAGCAAAATGTGATTGACTTTGTATAGCAAAGACAGTTTCCATTTATAATCTCTTCACCATTCTCTCCATGACACAACAGGCCTGATTGTGCTTTTAATCTTTATTCGCAGCGGGAATGTTACCAGAATACGACCTCCATGGGGTCATGACCTCAGATATAAACTGCTCTAGAGAAACACTGATCCACCAAATCTATGGAATGCTCAATCTATTATTTCTGAACATGTTCATTCTTCTTTCACACTTATTAAATGTTTCTTTATCTCTTTTCACATACCCCTTGCCATTTTTAGTTACTGTTTACAGAAAAACAAGAAAAAAAGGGATAATTTACGACTCGAGTTGTTTTCAATCCAGTCATCCAGATGAGTGAAGGCGGTGCAGTTGGGTTGAAAAGTTTGAGAAACAAGCTGAGAGGAGGAGACCGGGGTGAGAGAAAGAGAAAGAGAGAATAAAAAAACAGCAGGAGGGAGGAAAGTCGAATGGTCGGCAAGAGAAAGGGCCTGAGAGGGGGTGTGGTAGGAACAATAGGGAATTGCTTTGGGATGTTTCATGGGTCGCCTTGAAGTTGCTCGTCAACAGATGTGTCACCATGTTAATGACTGATTGCCGTTTCCTGTTGTGGACGGTGGTCAAACAGGTCCCCAGTTGTGAGGTCAATAAATCTTGTGGATGGATAAGTGGACCTGATGGCCATTATATCCACACAGAGGCACTTTAATGCCACTTTGGTGGCTGTTCTTTAAATAAATGAGCTGCTGTGAGCAGAACAAGACTGTTAAAGAAAAATGATCTGTACTTAATTCCTGAGAAAGCTCACATAATGTTCCTAATAACAAAAGAGAGTGAAATAGTAATAAAGATTGGTTGAAAAAAAGTAAATACTGTAATAATACTGTAAACAAACATACATACCAACATTATCGAGATCTTCATCAGTTGAAATAACTCCCAAATATTTAAAGCATCACAAAAATATACAGTGCATATCTGCTCTTACTTCCTTATTTCACTTCATTTATTTATTATTGTCCAATCAAATGGTTCCAAGAACTCTGTTTTTCATCCAAATTCAAAAAAGACTGTGAAAAATCTTTCACTAATCCATAATAATACATAGAAATCGTTCTATTTACGTGCTCTTAACATGTCAAAAAATCCCCAAATGCCAATATAAATTGGAAATTAAAGGCACAGAGAGTATTCTCATGTGAACCCTTCTCATATTCCTGCCAACAAAATTTAATTTGCTTAGGATTTTCATCAAATCCTCTCAACAAACCAAGACAGCTACAATCACCAACCACATTTTATATAGTCAAATAAAGAGGCATAATTTAATAAGGTTTGGTGTAATTTTGTTAAACCGTGTTTAAGGTCTTTACAGATTTTTTTGCAGAGGGGAAAATTTAGGCAAGCATGCACACACACACACACACACAAACAAAGAGAGAAAGAGAGAGATCCGGCATCTTAATGGCTTCTGAAAATCCTGTTTATTTTCATCTTCCCACACCTGGCTATGCTTAATCTCTCCACACTGCCAGTCATGTATGCATGAGACTTATCAGCTCTTAGCTCTAGATTTCAGTCCACCTCCTCTCCACTCCTTCATCTGTCATCACAATAATGACATCAACGCTTAAATATTTAAAACAACAAGATCGCCTTAATGCCACTGTGTTTGCTTTCACACCCAGACACAGACAAGATGTAGACATGATGACACATAAATGCAGGTTGTACAGTAATTCATAGTAAATGAAAACATACTTGGCAAACTCATGGATGCAGGAAAAGACATACAGACACACACACAAAGACCTGCATTGTGTTGCTTATGTTCAGGTTATCAGTACAAGTGGGTGGGGAATGTATTTGGCTGCCGTACGCCAGTCATCAGAGCTGAGATCTGATTGTGTGAGTTGTGTTGTGTGAAATTTCATCTGACATCAAGGGTGGTTATCGCCTCACCCGTAGCTGATTTGCGATGGAGCCCTTACTGTCTCTTAACAAGCTTCACCACAGTACGTTCTACTAAACAAAACACCTCTCAGGACACACTGCTGACAGACAGCTACTGTCTCTCTTTCTATATATATTTTTTTTCTTCAGCTGGATCTTACACCTGGAAAATTATAAAACAACATTGCTAAAGTAACATTTTTACAGATCCATCTTTACCGATCCAAGTGAATCCAAATAGAATGCCAGATTGTTCCATAGATTTTTATTCATTGAATCTTCCAGATTATTTTCCCAAAAATAAAACATCACACTTTCAGAGGATGCTCACAAATCAATGATCCTGAGAAGAAATGAGGCTGCAGATCAATACACACATGCTGGATGGCAGGTTAGCGTTATGTTCACTGGATATGAATCTTTCACACGTGACATCAAAGGAGTCAGTACCCACATCTTTACACTACACTACCTAAACTATGGTTAATATTTCCATTTTAAAATTATGGCCAGCAGCCATGAGTAGATCAAATAGATTAATATTGCATTTTTCATACCAGTCCCTATAAGATAAACTAGACGAAAAAAAGATTTAAGACCAGCATAAAAATGGTACACCTTTAGTGTTAGTCATGAAGCGTGATCAGCTGCAAAACTGCCAATTAACCTCTAGTGTGCTCCAAGCTATAGGCTGATATTGACTCAAACTGTTGAGTTGTAAGGATTGAAGGAAAAACTTAAAAGTTAACAATTGAAATCAACAAAAGAAATGCTGGATTCCTATGCTGCTATGATGGCTATCTATGTTTATATGTTCCATGTGTTTATATTAAAATCCATATGGATCATGACTTCATTTTGCCTTAGCCGGTGAAATCACGTTGAAGTATCATTGATCATCCGGATTGATACGAGCTCTCAGTCATGCTCTGCTGTAGGAACACTGTTCTCATTATAGTGATCGAGGGATCCATAGTAGTTCTTTAGGAACGGTTAAGGTACAAGGAAATTGATGGCAACTGCTGGACCCTGGGGCACAAAACAAATGTCTCTGACTCTCTCTGAGCCTCTGCTGCGGTGGCAGTGTTGGAACAATCTATTACTATTGATCCTTACGTGATTTTGAGGGAAAGCAAAGCCAGATGTGGCTGTACTTTCCAATTCTGTCTTAGTGAACTCTCACAGAACATACTGAACAGTCACGTTTGAAGGTGGACCTGTTCTATATTTCATGATTGGACACCATTTTAAACAGTTTCCAGTTGGCTGTTTGTTACACATTTCAGTTAATTTTAGTTCGAAGGCACGTGTTAAACAACATGACATCTCATGATGTGATACGTCATAAGAACCTCAGACAGGATGCATAACTCCCTGTTCATCCACTCTATTGTCAGTGCATGGTGGTTGTTGAGAGATGTGTAGATATCCATCATCACTGATGGCTTAAAGGCACACGGAAATTAAAGACCAACTGTCTTTGATTTAGAAACCCTCATTTATACTGAGCAGATCCATAAAACTCACTTGACCTTCACAATCCCTTAAAGCTCAGTCAGTGCCTGTCATTTATCAATCCCACTAAATTAGCTGCTATAATGGAGAAATCAATAGAGAATTAAGGGAATCTAAAATTGAATATAATGTCCTAACTTTCCATGCATGGAAAAAGGAAAAGGGAAATTTATGTAATATCTTACATAATCACTAAGAACAAGTAGATTACTTGTAATATGCACATTTTTTTTGCTATATTGGCAATGTAATCTATGTCTTGCTGAGATATAGGCTTGCTATGGCTATACTTAAATATAAAAATTGACTTTTTCCATTCAATAAAAATCACTGGACTGGAGAGCATGACCACCATTAGTGTATGATTCTTTTCCATTTTTTTCTTCTTTTTAAGGGGCAGAGTTGGCCTTTTTTTGATATATTAGTGCATTTCTACAGATAATCATACTATATTTTCCTTGAATGTCTCAGATGACAGTGTCTCATTTTATTTCATTATTATCTGACCACATCATAATGTTGCACATTTCATTATCCTTCAATCCTCATTCAGGAACAAATCTACTATATATATATATATTAGTTATACATGTGGGTAACAGCCCCTCCGTACCATTTGGAATCTTGAACATGCTGCAGTGGAGTCAGGGTGTCATCACAGTCAGTGTGTCATCACACTCTCCATCTGTTAGCACTAAGCACAATTTTAACCTCCGCATAGCGTGCCATATGGGTTCTGCCGACAGTTTGTCAAGTGCACCTCTGCACAGAGACTAGGAAACTGGACCCAGAGATGTCTGTCTTTGAGTGCATCTGTCTACTTTTATAGTGCCAAAGCATGAAACAAAAAGCATCTGAGTTGAAGCCAATGCCTTTCAACAGGTGTTGTGTGAATCCAGCTCAGCAGCTTGATTTCAGGGTAGGGTTTATGCCCACCCTATGGTGTCCCTGACCTAAGACAGTATGAGTATGGATACTCTGGGAGAAGAGGAAGGATTGCGACACTCAGGACCTGTCAGTTAGCACATGAGTGAGAAGGGCGGGCGTTGGCTGACGAGCTTTGAAGTAAAGATGGCTGCAGGCCTCCAATTAAAAGTCCATAATTGTGTAAGTAAATCAACTTTTATCTGGCCTGTCACATCAAACAAAATCATTGTTATGAGGTTCCGCCCTCATAATTCATCTCAGACTTGACATCTGACAGTTACAGGTTGGCAAATTACATAACAGAAAGAAAACAGAGCTCCTCAAGTGTGGAATGGATGAAATGAATCAGAAAATGTTTCCATGAAGAAGCAGACTAGGATTTGGACAGATGCATTCCTGGAAAAAATATTCATGGTTTCTTCAGAAAGTAAAGAGTTCCTAGCTAATGGTTTATATCGGGTACCCTTTCTTAAATAAATAAATAAATTTAAATAAATTAATATTAAATTAAATAAATTAAATTAATAAATTAAATTAAAGCTGATACAGCTGTTGGGTTCTCCTTAGATCCTAAGGGTTCCCCAGAGAATCCACTATGAAATGCTTAAAGGTTAAATTAAAGGTTTTATATATTCTGCACTATGACTCAGTGGAAATCTTATAAAAACCTACGAAAATTAGTGTTATGGTTATAAAAATCAGGTAGTAGTTAATACCTATTTCATAAAATATTGATTAATTTCCTATAATAGCACAGCTCCATAATTTAAATTGTAGTTTTAAATGCAATATTCTCATCCCTATAATAATAAAAATTAACTTACTTACAGTACAGGAAAAATATTAATGTCAACCTAATATTGAATTGAGTTTACACTTGTTGAAGCTAAATAAATATAGTAAATAATGGTTAAAAAAAAATATTTTTATTTTAGGGCGCAGCTCTAGTAGTTATGGCATCACAGCGGTGATAATATCCAGCACAACAGCACTCAATCTCGTGTGATATTGTTTAATTCAAACCCAGTCACATAAGCACTTTCAGCAAGAAAACACATCTGATAATGTTATGTCGTCCTAAACAACACAGTTTTTCACTGTCTTCTTAGTAATTGCTTCTAAGTTGTCTCTAAATTGTCCATGTTGTTTTGTTCATGGGTAACACAAACTGCAAAGCTAACTAGCTTCCAGGCTAATCCCAAATCCCTCTCTAATCCTTAATCAAGGGCACTACAAGGGATGGAACACCCTACACAGTAGTCAGAAGTTTCTCAAGACTGACCAACACCTGCAATGTATATTTGTCTCACATTTTGGCTACACACTACTGTTAAGAGATTTAAATAAAAATAAAAAAATAAAAAAATAAATCACTCCTGCTAATTTCAGTTGCTAACTGTCAGTTGCTAGCTCCACCAGTTGCTGAAGGATATGTGCTGGCGGGGCAAAGTAACAAAAACAAAAACAAAAAAAATAATGTAATCATAAATTAGTACAAAATAATCATAATTTGTACAACTTTCACATACAATTACAAGTTCAGTTTAATAAAATCTTTCATTTCAATACCCTTAATTAAAGAATCACATGATCCTAATCATTAAAAATTTAAATACTGTGTGTTAATTGGAATTATAGACATAATCCACTTAAAATCATTAAATCATTTAAAAAATCTGACAGAAGAGTCTTCTGAAAAATAAATAGTACCCCACTGTCATTTTGTAAATGTTATACAGCAAAAAGGTAAAGATTATTTGTAACCTTCTCTAGAAGTTCCTCTTAAATCACTTCCCTCATTTATAAGGACATATCGCTGTACTTGAGAAGTTAGATTGAACTGTCTGGGCTCTAATTAATTTCCTCCCTATGAATATATGAATATGAACCAGCACGATATTTTAGAAAATGCCTTGAACGCCGCTTCCCAGAATGTGATTACGCTTGGCCCAGAAAGGCGGCAGAAGTCGTTTTTCACCTGAACAAGCATTACTTTGTCATGTTGAGCATTATTCAAAGTCACTGAGCTGCTCTAGCACCTATGAAAAATTTCCTCGATTGACCTCAGCTTCTGCTGAACTAGGACAATCATTCCCCCAATGAATGTGTCCCACCCTGTAAAGGACCTGGCATATCATCAAACCTTGTTGAAATGCTAAATTAATCTCCTAGATGCATGTGTGTAGTTCTAATTATGCAATTCCTAGATTTTCTCCATTGTCCCTCTGCACTTTCTGGCAAGGTGTCCTATATGTAGCCGTGACACTAGGTCTGTGTTGTGTGTAAGATTTAAAATAAACAGATTCTTTATGCAATAAATGATCTGAAGGTGTGTTTATAGACCTAACCATGGCCTACATTTGGATAAAGTTATATAAGCCAGAGAATGGATGAACCCAGGCTTTCCTGAGTTATTTTGTTTCGGAAGGTTATAACAGCGAGCTGTCATTAATAACTCTGACATGCTGAGCTATGGGTCGGGAGAGCAAGGTTGGAAAAAGTGAAGGGCCAGGAATAGGAGCCATTTTGGTTATTGTCTGGCTTGACGAATGGCTCTCAGAACAAGGCAGAACATACATCATATCACCTTTAATGGCTCCACATCTCAACGGCCATAACTCACCTGGCTTAAACAGAGAAAGGGGAGTGAAATATGGCGTTGTATATTCCACCACAGGACACATTTATGAGTCCTCCCTGCTGTATAAATGCAGTGATTGCACTTTCAAAGTAGCATGTCAGCCCACGCCGCTGAGTACAACCAGCTGCCCCAGCACAGAGACGGGCGGATGCAGCGAGAGAGACAAATTATAGTGCTGGCCGTGTCCAGCGTCTATTCAAAAACTCTCTCTTGCGGCCGTAAATTTATAGTGTTTGTGCTTACTGCTATTAAAACCAAAACCGTGGTTGGGTGATGGCCATCCATTTCAGGCCGGCAGCTGGAGGGAATTCCTTACTGACAGCTCGGCCCAGAGGCAGAGGCTTGGAGAGAAAACAGCCGAGCCTGACGGTCCACGTCCACACACAAACACGTATATGCACACATACATGCATGGACGAAGAAGTCGTCTGGATATTTGAGTGGGATGTTTGTTTTAGAACTGCACAAGGCCTAAAAGAAAACTTTAATGGCAGTCATTTGTCATGGTTGTCACTTTGATCACTCACATCCCTCAAAGTTGATGAATGAGGCACTGCTGAAGTAACAGATGGGGACATAGTTAAGCTAAAGTTGTGTTTGCCTGGGCAAATTTGTTTGCTGATTAAAGAATGCTTTTCTTTGGCTGTCCCCCTGGTGTGCTGAAATGCATAGAATTACAGATATGACCATCATACTCGGGAAACACATACAAAACAGTGCACTTACACATACCGCTATGTTTCTGGTCAAATCTACTAATCCCTTAAGCAGTTTTATTCCATGCTCATCTACTCTTTTTCTATTTTCTGTTCTTTTTGTGTAGCTTCACTGTTAAAAAGCATATGGTTACTTTTCATGCCTCCCCTGCATTTACTCATTTGCACCCTCCTCCTCTTTCCCTCTCATTCTTTCTCTTGCTCTCTGCCTCTGGGTGTCTGTGGATATTAAAATTAAAATCTATTCTGGAAACCTGCCACCAGCACATCATTTATTTTAGCCAGGGCCAAGAAGATTTATTGTTGTGTACATCTTCAAGCCTTTTTAGGAGATCAAAGTTGCCAGGCATAAATCACAGTGCCTTGCAAATCCAAACAAATTCTCCATTTCTTTCTGTCAGACTGTCCTCCCCTCTCCCTCCCCTGAGACCCAGGATAGATTCTTCCTCTTTTACTCATCTTTCATTCGATTATACATGCTAACTTAGTCATAATTGGTTATCTTGAACAATTTTACACTGCCTGTATTAGGACAATACAAGGCCACATCAGGTTATGCTCATGTCAACTAAGAACAGGAATCTGAGGCTAAATTAGGTACGGGTTCAACAACAATGGCTGATGATAGGGAAAATCATTGTTTATTTATTTATTTATTTTTATCTTGGCATGCCCAGTTTCAGTGCCCAGTATAACAGATTCCTGTTTTCTGCATTTGTCAAGGCTCAGAGTGCTGAGCTTTCTGAAATGCTTTTCTGCTCACCATGGTTGTAAAGAGCCATGGTTTCAGGTACAGAAGCCAGTATTACAAACATGTATTACTAGAAACCTTAATTGTTCATTCAGGGTGGCACGGTGGCATAGTGGTTAGCACTGTGGCCTTGTACCTGCACGGTTAAGGGTTCAAGTCCCACCTTTGGGTCTGTGTCCAAAGACACAGGAAAGTTTGTGAGTGCATTTGCCCTGCAATGTATTGGCACCTGGGATAGGCTCCAGGCCTCATACAATATTGCACAGTTTAAGTGGTATAGAGATTGAGTGAGAGAGTGAGTAGGTAATTATTCATTGAGTCACTAATAAAAAACAGGCAGATTCTTAATAAAGGGTTTGCATCAGACTGAGGACATACAAACATGAACTTATGAGGATCTGAAATGAGTTCATATTTGGCCTTGGTCTATGCAACCAAAATACATTATTTATATAAACGAGTTATATCTTGTTAAATACATTTATAAGGTATTTAGAATATCACGTATCACTTGTTCCCTTATGAAAAAAATATTACATTCATATACATATAAAACATAAAGTATAAAAACAGATCCACTATATAGATGAAGAATCCAGATGGAGGAATGTTAAAAAAGTGTCTAAAAATTTCATGTGACTCATGTGATTATTCATGTATGGAGAAGTTTAGAAAGAGCCATTTGTTTGTATTGTTTCAGAGATACAGAAAGACAGACAGCTATGGAGGCTCTGGGAGTAAAATAAAAACAGCTCCTGCTAAATGCACCAGAGATGAACAAATCAAATAAGGTCCTCAATATGTGTCTGCCACCCGGGTTTCACTCTGTAAGATGGATCTGATACCTCAGTGTCCCGGCAGGGACAGGCACAACATTTTTCATGTGTGATCCACTGTTGTCTGGTAGATCTTATCGAGTCACAGTGGCTGCAAACAGAGAGTGAGCAAACCAAGTACAGACTAAATAAAAGAAGGGGGCGGGTGATGAAAATGTCAAGGATTATCTTCACTTTTGCAAACCCTGTGATGTCGTATCAAACCGGATTTGTTGTAAATGATTTGGCAGCGAGGGAGATGATGATATTGGGGGGCGCAGAGGATGAGAGGATTTCTGTTGAATAATTTATTTCTTTTTTTGCCTTCTGCTTTCCTTTTCTTGCCACATCGCCATCTCTCATGACTGTTTTGTTTTAGTCAGATTGCACCCTCTGAGGAAGTAGTGCAGAGTGTGAACACTGTTGTCAGGGTATGCTGTTCCGCTGTTTGGATGTAGAGGAAGGAGATAAAAAAAAAGGAAAGCAACACAAAGCATAGTAAGCTTTACAACTGACATTCTTACACTCCTTAGAAATACACTGCCAAAGTGACAAGATATTGCTAAAAGTCACATGATCATGTCAACCCATAATCGCTTGGCATGTCACTGTCACACTTTCATTCAACACATAGTCATAAAAATGGCATTTATGTGCTTCACCTCAAAATGTCCCATTCAGTTTAGTCCTATTAGATTTAATTAAAAAGCTTGCAATTATGGTAATTACAACTTATTACAACTGAAAGCAATTTACTTGCAAGAACAACTTGTCTTAGAAATATAGATATATATATATTTTAAAATCAGAGAGTGTGTGATTAAAGCCGGCCAGAGGCGAGAACACAGTAAACACTCGCTCTGCTGACTTCAACACTTCTGTGCCCAACATGTCACTCGCTGCACCCCAACATGCTGACACAAGACGAATGACTCTTATAGATGAGGTCAACCTCAGCCAATACATATTTTAGCATTCTGGTCTTGTTCAAGTACACTGTAAAGCATTTCGCTTGTCGTGGTGTTTGTGTAGTGGTGTTTCTCAAAACTGCCAAGTCCAAGTCCGTACTTTGAAAAATGTATATTTATTGGTTTTCAGCCAACCGTGACACACTGATATACTGATTGTACCTGAGCTAAACCCTAAAACCAGCTCAGCATGTTTAAAAATGTTATTTATACATTAAATAAGTCACAGTTACATCATTTTAAAAGTCAGTTTTTAAATGATCAGGGTCTTCTCCAGTTTGTATAATGTCCTGGACAATATCGCAGAATAATATACTCCAAAAAACATATATAAATAAATATATACCATATATAAATGTATAAAATGCAATTAAAATATATATATATATTAAAAATATATAAAAAATGAAATAAATAAATAAAAAATTTCCAGTTTTATTTAAATACTATTTGACTTTCCTGGCTAAAACCCTTCCTGTGTATATGAGCAGTGTATTAAAAATGTAAAAGATCCAGGATGACACAATATATCAAACTATTGAAACCAATTGTCCATATACAGATTCAGTGTAAAAACAGTATCTGTGGGTGCCAGATGTGATTTCAGACAAATGGTGGACCTGTGAGCTGCAGCTCTAGAGTGACCAATAACCACCTACCTTCACAGAAGAGGCAATTTGACTGACATCCCACCCACACCTCCTCCTTTACCCCATTGGCAAATAAAATTGAATTGTGCCTATTTGTTTCAAAGAATACCAATGAATAACTTTAATGGCAGGAAGATGTAAAACATTTAATCCAGTCACTATATGTTGCTCCAAAAAAACTTGCTTTATCACAGTCTTCAAAATAAGATTCCAGATGCTGAAGCATGTGGCCAGAAAAGTGTACAAAATACACCAGATACTGTGTAGCCTAGGGGGCTGAAACTAGAAAAACAGGAAAACATACTATTCATACACTTTTACAGGACTTTTGGTTGTACAGAATAATAAAACACAATTATGAGAGTAAAAACTAGCTTTATTTCTCTGTATTATCCCCTGCAACAATTTCTCAGTCCATCAGAACCATGATCAACATGACTTCTTGCTTCATATCTGACACACTGGCTTCTCAGGAACTCCCTAAAATTTGCCCAAATGTATGGAAATGGCTTGGAGCGCAGTCAGGACTGTATGAGGGATGTGGCAATGACTCCCAGCTGAGTTCCTGTTATGTGCAAGTATTGTTTGTGAATGATTGTGTGTACAGTTCCCACAGATGTGACAGATGTGTCTCTTCTGCAAGTTGGCGACAAGCTATGCGTCAATTTTCAAGCATCAGACGTTCCATTCCCTGAATGTTTAGAGGAATGACTGCAGCGGGCACTGAGCCACCTCAGCCGGGGTCGTCATTCACAGATGTATGGGTTTCTTTATTACATTTGTTTCATTTAAATGTTTTACTGCTGCTAAGAGTCTCATCGCCATAATGTGCTTGAAGTCTTCTTTAAATCTTAATAAGTTTTAATGCCTTCATTCATCAAATGTCCCGGTTTGACTTTAACGCTCCTTGTATATTCACAGTTTTGGAAGCAAATGGTCATATTTATCATGACACATAATGGAAATAGTCTTAAGCTGAGTCTATTTTTGCCTTTCATCCAATGTTCTTGGAATAGTCTTCCGATCCCCCATCACCCAAACCAAGATAAAGTAGTCATGAAGGTGAAGAAATGAGCGAATAGCTTTAGATTAACACGGTTTGACTTTGGCAGAGTCCAGAAAGTAATATGATACATTCAGTATATTCTAGTGGTAATTCAGGAGAGTCACGAATCGGAAGTGTCAGTCAAACTACCTAAGCCTGCTGACATAACATGGATGTTTTATATTGGATGTTACTTGTCAGACAAGCCTGTGTTCATCTGTGTGTGTTAATCCCACAGACTGTCTGTCTTCACTTAGACAATGCTCTGTGAATGCATAACTAATGTGTCAGGCTTTTGTGTGTCTCACAGCTTCTCAGGAACTGCTCTGCCATCTGTTTACAATTGCTCTCTCTCTCTCTCTCTCTCTCTCTCTCTCTCTCTCTCTCTCTCGCTTTATGTCCTCCCCTGAGATTGTAATCAATCGAGGTGTCAGTTAGAGCACCTTGACCACTGAGTAGAGAACACACACATTACTGAGCTGTGGCTTTCGACACCTGGCCTTATTGAACACATTAGGAGGTTTACAGTACCCAGTTGAACAGAGCTTAAAAAGACACACACACACGCACGCATACATGCATCAAACCTAAAACATCCTGGAGCACACATAAAGTCACACAAAACATCCTAGCCTTTGTCACAACCATCTGTTTTTTTCCAAAAATAACATTACAGGTTTGTGGAATATACTACAAGATATTTGTACCAACAAGGAGGACATAAGCACTTACAAACCCTACCATGACCAAAAGAGCTCACAGAAGATAAAAGTCAGTCTCAGATAGTAAGAAAGAAAAAAAGAACTCAAGGCCTCAGGGCCATCACAGGACAGGCTAGGGTTAAAGTGGATATAATTATCACTGTCGTTTTCGTATCTCCCTCCGGGACAGGATCTCAGACTTCTCTAGCTGTCTTTGTCATTCTCTCATCTCCTTTTCTAAAAGCTCTCATGTCTCCCTCTCATGTCTCTCTGCCCTCGCTGTCTCTGACACCACTGTTCTTTGTGTTGGCCCAAGGCGGGGGATTAGCTGGCTCTCCTGTTGATGGCTCCAGGTCAAAGTCGGTACCTCGACCCGATAATGACGCCGCCGAACTGAGGACGCTGTAGGCGACAGCGCCTTTATTACATTTTTAACACCACTCACTGGCTTTGAGTCTGTGTCAATAACAGGGCTTTGTTCCTCTGGCGTTAGTGATCTGACTGTCAATTACAGCTGGTAAACAGTAAATGTAGAATGTTACTGATAGTTGGATCTGCTATTAGTTTCACTGTACTCAGTGAATAATTTATAGTTGCTGTTGAGTAACATGATGAATAACTGGCTAATTCTGGAGAGCCTTAAAGGGTTAAAAGGCACAATTTTGTAAAGGGTTGCTGGCGTTAGCTGCCTTCTACGTTCTTGGGACTTAGAAGTGATTCTTCTGTCTTGGTTTATATGCAAATGTTTGACTGCAAAGTATCTAAAGATGCATATTTAAAATTGGTTGTTTATGTAACAACCTCAGCAGCAACCTCATTTCCCCTCTTGTTTGTCCTGACCACTCAGAATTCAGCACCAAGAGTATACTATTCACTGGCCTGATCATCCCTCATCATCTGCACCTGTTTCTAACTGGTTCATGCCTTAGGGTAGATGGCTTTTTATGCTTGAATGATTCATTGGTCACTGTGTGGTTTAACATTCCTCGCAAACTGGTTCAGTATAGTTACTAAACTGAAGAGACAGAAAACCTCCAGGAAGGCTGGAAACCGTCAAGACTACATTTTAAAAAAATTAAAGGAAGGCTCTTAGGAAGCAAAATATGAAGAAATGAGGGGTGGCTCAAGACTTTTAAACAGTACTGCTTATACTGCATATTGTATTCAGAATTTTACTTGGCTGATGTATCCTACTTCTATCGACACTCAAAGGCATAAAAGGAAATTAATTGTGAAATGTGAAGGATAATACTCCTGAGCACTTGTGATTCGGTAGGAACTAAGAACCCATTCGAATATCCACTACTGATATCCCACTCCCTGTGGACTGACCCATTTTGTATGTCTACCAATCTTGGGACTCGTGATCTCCCATTGACCACTGGCCCACCGTGGCCCAGATTTAATCCAAAGCAACTTCAATAATCTCCAATGCAAACATCTAGCTGAACAGTTTTGAGGTTATGGGTTTGATCAAGTTCCCAACAATAGTTCTTTGGCAGTCTTGGGATTTGAATACACAAATACTTCCCATAGAGCTTCTCCAATGAACAATGTGGCTTGGCATAGGTCAGCAACAAATTCAGGACTGGTTATGCATATCCTACTTGTGAGTATTTGTCATTTTCACATCAAATAACCATAGTCATGAAAACAGAAAAAGTTCTCTGGAAGTGACTGCATAGGTACAAGCAATGAAATACTACTCCAAACAAAATAGTCTGAAATAAAAAGAATAATTCATCAGATGTTGCTGTGTTTCTCTATTGAATGAGTAAGCTAAAGTGAGTGAAATTGTTTTAATGGAAGAATTTTCAGTCAACCACAATTATACGAAATTCACCTAAGGTCTGCCCATAAAGTGACACTCAACCAAGTGTACCACTACTTTAATCTTTAATGCAGACAAAAAGGTTTGAGTGCAAAGCAGACAACAACATAT
>JAQMYK010000009.1:17217009-17232601 GCA_030014345.1 Clarias buthupogon
TATAAAAGACATCCATCCATGTCTAAACGAAAATCAAACTTCTTACTATGCTATGCACAAGGGTACTAGATAACTATGTTACACATTGCAAAGTGAATAACAACCCATTGGGACTTGCCTTAAAAGCTGATGCTTAGATTAGGGCAAAAAGACTAAGATGAAGCCAAATAATAATCATAAGAATAAGAGTAATAAAATAAGAATCATTAACAATGGTGAACAATAGTGAAGTTATTTAAAGTACTTTCAAATTTATTTGAATTCTGCCAAGAAACTAGAAATTTACTTTGGCATATAGTCACTATAAGCTTTTGATTGAAGATTTTTGGCCAGTAAAGAAGGGATATGAGCCAGAAAGGGTGGGTTTGTGACAACTGCTTTTCTTCAGTTGACGGGTTGCACTATTTTATAGCTCCATTTGTATGTCTCTGCTTGACTTGCATGGTACCTGGGCAACAAGAGTAACCAAATTTGGCATGGCTGCTTAGGTATAGCACAGTTTGGGCGGTAGTGGAAAGAGCAACAATGAGGACAATTGGTAAGGGTTGGGTAATGGGTGCTTTTATTTTCGTAAACCCTATTTGGTTATTCTTCGTGCATTAAAATTAGCTGGACTGACAGTCCACCTTCAAACTCAAAAACACTTCTGAGTTTGAGGCTTTATAGTACTTTTGGGTTCCATGGTAAAAGCAGTTAAGTGGTGATTGAAGAAATTACAAACTGTAACTCTTATATTTCTGCTTGCGTCAAACTTTGGCATGGCCTTGCATATCTGGTAGACTGGTGCTTTATCATTAAAGTGGATTTGCCTCAATTTCTAACTACAGCATGCGTTGCTCTTTTGAAAATGTCTATTGTGGAGTGAAAGTTATTTTAATGAGCTATCATCTCCATAATACGCCGCCTCCCTTTTCATCCACAAGCCTGCCTGGGAAATGACAAGACGTGACAAAAGAGGTGAGGACCCGTGAGTGGGAAGGGAAGCCGACGGAAAAACAAAAAGTAGAGCTTTTTGAACCTGAAAACACCTTGAAAGGAGCCATTGTGTGCACGAGGAAACACTTGAGTGTGAAGTGGCTTTGAAGTGGGGACGGGGGGGGGGATGAGAGGAGGGAAGAGCTGCTAAACTGCCAGTTCCTCCCTCTGCTGCATGCAGGCATAGAGCGACCCAAAGTTCAGAGCTTTTAAACCTCTCCTGCTGGGAGTAATCCACCATGACTGACCTTGGGTCAGTAGGAAAAGGGTGGCTCATGTGCATGTCTCCTCTCCAGCAAAGAGGGCTTAAAATAACACGTGCACTTCTGCTGCACCACTGTGATGAACATATTGCGTTTGGGAAGAAACACAGCAAGGATGATACACAGACCTTATCTCTTTGCATGCTAGTCAAAACAGAGAACAGTGGAGGAAATTAAAAAATACACACACTCATAAACTGGTGCGTGCTCATTTCAAACTGCCTTGAGATGAACCTCTTAGATAATGCACACAAAAGGCAAAGCCAAAGGAATGAGATGAAATGAGAGAGAGAGGCTGGAATGACAAAAGGAGTAGGGTGCAGAGGCGGAGGACATTGAGGAGAACTTCCACCCAGCCCACCCTTCTTCCTAATTCTCTGCCGCTCATCTCAGAAACCCACAGCTCAGTGGCTTGATGGAGCACAGGCAGCACTTTGATAAACAAAGCAGAAGTACAATGGCACTGAATGGGAGGCTCCCTCATGCTGGCAGGATCTGAAGGAGATGTTTACAGAGGCGCTTGTCAGATGGTGGCTCGGGGTTGTTGTAGCATGTGTGGAAGCTGTTGGGGTGAACTGCGTGTGTGTGTGTAGGGGGAGGCTTTGATGTCTTCTCTCCTCCTGGCTTTTGATGGAGGTCCTGTGAAGTGTTTCCTCACAGCAGGGCCCGGGAGGTGCTGACACCCACACAGACCAGCGATGTATGTGTAGAACACATGCTTTTGCCCACTTGCTGACTGAGCCAATAGGCTTCAAAGTTTGAGTGCACGCTCATAAATACACCCTTCTGATGTGATCAATAAATAGATTGCACAAAGGAAGCTACATGGCTGCTGTGAAAAAGATCAAACTAAACATTCCTTGCAAGGTTGTGCTCAGAAGTCAGGTCAGGTCCATAGCGGACTAATGTGTTTCTTTTGACAAGTGTCATAAGAATATGTACATGCACCATAAGCAATATTTGACAATATTTGTATCTGCTATTAAATAGCTTTGTAGCTGTTTAAATCAGAACAGCTCCAGGGTCTCCCAGACTACAGTGGAAACAAAAATATTATATTTTTAAAGCTATACCACAGCTTTCATGACACAATACCAGGGCATTCAATTCAAACTGGGACTTATGTGCAGAATAAGAGAACACTTATTCTGTTTTAGGTGTATAAAAACTCCTTTTATTTCTCTATTTAATCCCCTGCTACTCTAACACAATGTTCCCAATGAAATTAGTTCCTAATTTCTTATCTCTAATTTGTTATTTCACTAGTGTTTGGATACCATCAAGGTAGATTGTTTTCTCAGTACACCAGAGCCATGATCGAACTGCCTGCTTCACATCTAGCCTCCCGGAAACTCCTTTAATTGCCCGAACATGTTGAAATGGGTCAGAGACTGTATGGTAGATTACCGGCCGAGTTCCGGTAATGTGCAAGTGGCATTCATAAATTATTCTGTGTACAATTCCTACTGACAAGTTATCCATTGATGTTTCACCATTTTCACAAAAGTTGAGATTGTCATTCAGAGATGTACGACTTTCTGTTAAAACATTTTCACTATTTAAATGTTTTACTGCGGCTTAGAGTCTCGTCACCATACTGTGCTTGAAGTGTGTGCTTCTGTAAATGTCAATCATTTTTACACCTTCATTCACAAAAAAGCAATTCACTTCATATCATTTGTTACTGTGTATGTGACAAATAAAATTTTAATTTAAATGTGAAAATTCCATCACAAGTCCAAGTTTCACCCCCCCATTATACTGCTCCCCTCTCGCCTCTTCCCACTGGCCAGCTTTCACATTATGTAATATTAAATATTAAATAATTAAGTAAATAATTAACTAATGTTTTGTACACGAGTACACTTGTATACTACTCTCCAATAAAGCAGATGGGAGAATGTACCTAATTGGTTTTGTGACCCCTTAATAAATATAAAGAGAAGAAGATTACAAGGAAGTCAACCTTTGTTCTATGCCTAATGTTAATGATATTTCCAATATGTCACCTGCTTTCCTATTTTAACAGCTATGTCCATGCAGTGGTTCACTTCTGTGTTTAGGCACGAATGCTTTTCATTTCTAATTTGAATCGTACTGAGTAGACAGTACAATGACTAGCCTTCTCCTGATCTGTGTCTGGGCATGGTACAAAGTGCTTAAATTGAGCAATTGTACTGCACTTTGGGGTTAAGCATGCTTGAGATTGTGCCTGAGGATATAATGTCAAAGCAGTCTACAAGTGTCTTTTTTAGAACGAATGCAAATTATGTAAATCCTTCCCAAGTTTTTGAGTGGAAATTCTGGTATGGGTGACCTCTCTGTTTTAAAACTCTTGGTCAGAGGTTGTTTTTTCAGGTTGTAAGTACAATGGAAGGAAGCAATACTTGCCTTTTAATTGCAGTGAGAACTTTTACAAATGTTATGCTGGTCAAATGAAAAGGTTTGAGCCTGAAAAAGGGTTAACTCATTGCACATGCTGCTGGAACATTACTCACAAAATTATGAATACCTGTGGAAATGAAATGTAGTCGACTCTGTTTTTCTTCTTATGTAGGTGGTATGTCAGCTTAGTGATTCATGTAGGGTTTGTGTTGGTTTAAAACCTGCTACAAAAACCCCATGATTCAACTCTCAGATATAGATTTGTCCTGTCCGTAATGTAAAATTACTTCCCCTCTGTGGGTTTGGGCCTCGTTCCTGATTCTGTCTTCGTAAACAAAGGCATTGCTGCTGTGGTCAGATTGAATTACACTACTCATTCCTGTCTGAACCCATTTTTGCTCCCACACTCTCCCAAACAAACTCCAGTGTCTCATTTGACAAATTGCATGTGATGGCCCAGGTCACAGTGAGAAGAAGTTGGTTTGGTGAATAGCTCACTGGCCATCGATCACCTCTGTGGACGGGAGCGTACGAAAAAAAAGAAGAAGAAGAAAAAACGCTTCTCAATCCATCAAAGTGACATATGGGACAGGATTGGTCTGAAATCAGCGCAATAAAGAGTGTATTGCTTTTTTGTTACCCTCTTTTGAAAGAGCCGTCCTGGCATACAGTAGATGTGTACATGCTGTAAGGATTATAAACGTTGCTTGTCAGGGCAATGTTTTCCAAAATCATTGAACTGTTTCCTTATATTATAGCAGAGGGGGCTGTTAAAGGAAGGAAAAGCTCACTGCAGCAGCAGGTAAGGATTGTCAGGATTATCATGGTGGCAGATATATTGGTTTTGGAAAACTTGAGTTTTTGTACTGGTTCAGGTTGATTTTCAACAGACAGTAGGATGAGTGGCTGGAGAATGAGGCAAGCTGAAACGAAGTGGAACAAAAGCACTTGGTAGAAGCAGAGGCAAACGATGGACAGAGTCAAGAAGGATCAGAGGTAAGATTGGATATAGTGGTAGCCTGTATTTCCATGCTTCTCAGAGGAAAGAAATTGCCATCTGGTATTAGTGTTCTTGGCCTCAGAGGTTAGTCAAAACCCCCTGGACTTCAATACACATTTCCTCAGCAAGCAGTCACTGAACTGACACCACAGGAGCTCAGAGGGAGAGAGAGAGAGAGAGAAAGCAGTATAATTGTGGAGTACTAGAATATGCAATCTTTTAAAAGGTTAGTACTTACATCAAAGCCTATACCTGTACACATGCTCATACAGATTTATGCATAGCAGAGTTAGAATTGTGTCCATAAGAATGTAACCATGTCTACTTTTAGTGCGACCTAGCCTTGGCCTGGGTTGAATTCATGAGCTTTGCGGTCTTTCTGAGGAGAGTGGGTATGTACTGTATGCACATGTGCATTTGCGTGTACGTGTGTGCGTGTGCGTCCGAAGGAAACTGTAAAAGCTCCAGAAGGACACGTGTGCATGCTTTGACAGAGGTCAAATTGAGCCTGTCAGCATCACTGTCACTTTAATTTGATATATTAATGTGAGCTGTCAGGGGCAATAAGTTAGGACTAACAGACAGCAGTCACAGCACATGTGTGCATACTTAAATGTCTCCATAACTTCAGCCTTCCTGTCAAAAGACATGTAATCTTTGCTTGGAAGTGCTGAGTGTGTTAATAAACTTGCTGGTGCTGAGTGTGTTAAGAAAACGTCCAATTTTCCTTCCCTCAGATTTGAAACTGCACTGGCCGCTTTTATCGGAACGTCTCAAGTTGTTATGATGATATGTGCAGGCTAAATATCATAAATGAACTGCTGAAAGGGGAGATTTATGGTTCCCTTAGTGCTGGCTTTCCTCCTGCATTCCAAATCAGCTCAGATCTTTGGATCTTTCTGAATATAATGGAAAACATAAATATGGTCAATTGCTGCAGGCATGTTTCTCTGGGGATGTGGATGTGCTTTGGCTTTTATATGAACTTTCTGGCTATGGATGACTAGTGAGCCAGTTATGATTACACAAAGGAAAGTTGTGGCATTAAAATGCAATAGCTGAGAAATATTATCATCAGGATTTACTCATGACACAACATTGGTCACACCTCGTTTATTAAAAAGACTACTAAATGAAAGGGAATAGATTTTATTTTATTTTTTTTGCAAGTAATGCCTGCAATTCTCTTGGACTTTGCAAACATCAGATGAAAGAGGAGGCTGATTAAAGCAAACTTTTCAAAGTATAAGATAAAGCCCGGTGTTTAAATATGGGCCACCTGAAGACAAAGATAGGAAAAAATGTATTCAAAAGGTCAGCCTGCCTGTTTAAAATCGTATGCGGAACTGAGCAGTGAATATGAAATATGAGCAGCATAGAGCATATTTTCAGAGTTGAAATGACCTAGTAGCCTCCTAAACACACTGGAGAGAAGATGTGAAATAGGTCGGACTATCTGCTCCGGCTGTGTTTCCATTTCAAGAGAGATCTGTGAAAACAAGAGTAACATGGATGACCTGGAGCTATAAACCCTGAAGCGGGTTCCCAACTGTGCAGTGTTTTCATAAGACACACCAGTAAATCTCTTTGTACAAGCGTGAAATGCCACCGTTACAAAAATATGTAGCATTTGATTTCCTGCATAAGGTCAGCCTCCCAAAGCCAGCATCTGATTATCAGGGTTAATATAAGGGGTGAATTGTATATATTGTTGGACAGTGTGGTATTGTGGGCATGTGAAATCCTGTTCATTCAGTGCATTAAGGTCATCAGCTGACTTAATTTTATTGCTTCATATTGCTGAGCCTAGACCTGACCAACTGAATCAACCCCAGATCATAACTCTGCGTCAGAGGCTTGTACAGTGGGCACTATACATGATGTGTACATTGCTTTATGCTTCCCTTCTTACCCTGAAGCACTGGAATAGGGTCAATCCGTGGTCATCAGATCACATGACTTTTTAACATCGCTCAACAGTCTAATCTTTATGGTCAATCTTGATTAGTCTCACTAACAAGTGGTTTTCTTATGACCACACACCTGTTTAGTCTTAGTTCTCATCACATTGTGTATTTGGAAATGCTTTTACTTTCACTATTAAACATTGCTGTGATTTTTCACAATGCAACTTGACAAAGCGTTTAAGTGATCTCCATTACGTTCATTGTCATTTACTTTCACTTTACATGAAGTTGACAGTTCAGCAATGTCCTTCCAGGTTTTAATAATGTGTATATACCCGGCTCTAGTAATTTTATAAATCTTCGTTTTAAATTCTCCCTTTTGCCCCTCTTCTTGATACTGGCTAATAATTTGCTCTTAATAAATTCTTCGCTAAATTATTTTACTTATAATTATAGTCAGGCAGTGTACCTGGCTGGAGTCTGAAAAACACATGAGAACATTAAATTAACATAATTTAATTAGCTACAAACAGTTAGGTTTTTTTATGTTATGTTTGTTTACTTTCTTTTATATTTGAGTTCCTTTAAATGTAAACAAATTCCTGCTTTCACTTTAATGTATTTTTGCCTGAATCTCCTTTCATCTGTTTTTTTTGACACATTAACTCTAATGTCGATAATGTCTGTTGAATTTCTCCATATGCTTATGTATGAGTTTTTCACAGATTGTTTTCCAATTAGCCAGATGTACTTATTCCCACACACACGCACACACACACACACACACACACCTGCAGTTCCCACACTGTACTTTGTCCCACATGAATATTAAAGTAAATCTACCCTCAAACATTTGTTCTGAAAAAAAATTAATGTTTTGTTCTGTTTGCTGTTTCCTTTACTGCTTTGCTTGACTCTGACTTCTGTATTTCTAAAATATTCCGGTTATTTTTTGCAAAGCTCTGATGGATGCTGTGTCCATGTATATATGTAAACAGCTTACTGACTGTGACAAGACTCATTTGGATTTTTACTGCGTCAGTCTGGGGATATTAACATGCAAGTCCAGTCAAAACTACTCCCATATGAAGTTGATTTTTAAATATTTTGACAGCTTCTGTAATCGTTTTGTGCTTTCACATTAGTGTTCAAATGTCAAAAAAAAAGAAGTATGTTTATTCTGTATTATGGGCCCAAAGTATTATTCAGACCAAAGCATAATTACCTAGAAACGCATAATATTGACTAAGTGAGGTCATCATTTTTAGAAGAAATTTTAGGCTTTCTTCGATTCAGCCACTAAATAATGACTGCTGAATGCAAGCAATGATGTGTGTTTTAATTTTTAATTACCATGATCACTATATTAATAACTTCTTTATACTCCATCTACTTAGTAGGGTCGGTCACCCAGGGTCTGGATCCCGTCCCAGGGAACTTAGGGCTTGTGCACCGTAGAGCACAAGCCTGCACACTCACACACCCAGTCATACATTACGGACAATTTGCAAATGCTAATCCACAGAGACTGCATGTCTTTGGACTGTGGGAGGAAACCAGAGTATTCAAAGGAAAATCCACCAATCATGAGGATAACAGGCAAATAGAATGGCAATGAGATTTAAACCAATATACTTTAAATGCACATATTAATCTAGGCAGCACGGTGGCACAAATTGGCATCAGGTTCTTCCGACCCTGTACAAGATGAGAGGTGTAGAGAATGAGAATGAGAAAGAAAGAAAGAGAAAGACACACATATTGTCTCTTTATTTTTTGTGAAGCACATTAAGCTGCAATGTAGGTAAAAAAGATGCAATACAAATAAGTATGATTAGAGATTGTTATTATTTTGTCATGGTAGACTGCTCTCTGTTCTCTGGCTTTACTTTATGTGCAATATTTCTGTCCTCTGTAGTTAATCTGATCATCTGTGTACAGTTATTGCTTGTGTATTTATTTTTGTAGGGTGATTAGTTTCATTGTGTGCTTGTTTCTCCTGGCACACTTTTTTTTCTTGCCCTGAGATGGGTTGGCCCCATCCCATCTATTCTATGCTATCCCTCGCCATGTGCCCTGAGCTCCCTGAAATAGGCTCCAGGTCCCCTGCTACCATAGACACCTAGACAATAAATGAACATTTGGGTTTTTTATTCAAAATCTTTCAGGTTCTTTATAAAGGCCATGACAGGATAACCACAGAAATGCTAAACAAAGCTTGTCTAACACCTTAATGTCTAAGAAAATCTTGACCATAAAATAAAAACTTGACCACATGTTCATGAATATATGCGTATTTGCAGATAAACAGAAATAACTAATACTAGTTATGTATTTTACATCCTTAATGGTGGTTTAGTAACTTTTTGAAAAAAAAAAAAAACACATCAAACACACCTTTAGAAATCCTTTATTCAAAGGTCACAAATGCCAGAACTGTTAGCTAAAGCTGATGCAATAGTCTCTTTGTTTGTGCTAAGTAGGTAGGGCATGGTGTGCTCATTTCGGTTATACTTCTGATTTTGGAGTTTTGCCACTTGCCACTCCTTATTTCAATGTACATGGTGATCTTTGTTAATGTTTATAAACTGATGCTTGGAAAATCGCTCTAGGATAAAAAAAAACTCAAAAGAGAACCTAAGTTATTGATACTACAGAAAAAGAACTTGAGAGTTTCTTCTACGTTTTTTTTCTTTCAGAAAATGTAAAAGTCTTATTGATCAAAAACATCGACATTAACAGTAACTGCCAATCAAGCCACCAGTTTGACCAGCTTAATCAGATTTTTCAAAGTTGACCCAATGACCCCTTACACTACCGCTCAAAAGTTTGTCATCACTTTCTAACGCCATGGTCATTTCTGATGTAAATTTCTTTCTACATTATAAAGCAAGGCTGAAGGCGTCCAAAATACTCAATAATATCGTTGAACACTGAAGGCGTCCAAAATAAGTAATAATATCTTTGCACAATTTATGTTGATATGCGTCTGCTACTCATGATCTGTAAAGCCTTTATAATGGTTCCAAATTGAGGTGCTGTTGGTGGTATTTCTGAGGTTTCTCTAAATTAACTTCTCCTCTGCAGCAGAGATAAGTTTTGGTCTAGCTTCCCTGGGATGGTCTTCATGAGAGCCAGTTTCATCATGGTGATTGATGGGTTTTGCAAATGCACTTGACAATACTGTTCTTGCAAGAACTATTCCATAAAGGCTGACCTCCATGTCTTAAAATAACAACTGACTTGTTGTTTTTGTTGTTACATAATTACCTAATTCCATATGTTATTTCATAGTTTTGAAATCCTTCATATTGTTGTAGAATGTTGAAAATAAATCACTAAACAAAAACACTGAAATCTGCAAGTGATTCCAAACTTTTGAGCAGTAGTGAATATTTGCTTATTTAATAAATGTTTGGCAACAACTTCTCAAATTAATAATATAAAATAATAATATGCATGTCATTTTTTTGGTTTGCTCCTATTTCTCTCGTCAGGAACCTCACTCTCAATCTTCACTCTTCTTCTCTATACTTATCCTGTACAAGGTTGTGGGGGGTCTTGAGCCTCAGGGCACGAGGCGGGGTACACCATGGAGGGGGTGCCACTTCATTCCAGGGCCCACAACCACACACACTGCGACTTTTAAGCATCAGCTAGAATAACCTGTATGTCTCTGGACTATGGGAGGAAACCCAGAGGAAACCCACAAAGCACGGGGAGAAAATGCAAACTCCGCAAACAGTGCGAAGCCGCGGTGCTAACCACTACGCTATCATGAGTCTGCAATGCAGAACCGTCAATGCCCTAAAGTGATAAATGTTTTTCACTGTGAAAAAGTTTTCTGATATATAACTTTCTATCCTGAAGTTTTTTGTGCAGTCATTTTTGAAAATTAATCTCTGCACTGGCTTCTTACTCTCTCCAAGATTTACTGACACTGCAAGTCTCCTGGCTGTAATTTTGCTCAGGATATAGGATCTCTTGGGCATGTTCCAGATTTTTATGTTTCAAAGTAATAAAAAAACCCCACTAAATTTAAATACTAAATGGGCTAAATAAAATATAATAATCAAATTACCACATAATTTTACTATAATGGTATGTGGCCTACCTATATTTTTTGATTAAGACAGATTGAGTAACTACACTGTGCAACCCAAAAAAAAAAAATAGAACTCACCACCTGGATTCACCTAGGCTTATGTTTCTTATCATCTGGCAAGATGTTATTTAACCCTAACTGATGCAGTGAGTGGCTTCTCATTACTTAAACAACCAATTTAGAAGGCCCTTAACCCTCAACTGCTCAGATGTATAATGAGATAAAAATGTAAGTTGCTCTGGATAATGACGTCTGCCAATGGACTGTGGAACATTGGAAATGTTGGTGCTCCGATGAGTCCAGATTTACCCTGTTCCAGAGTGATGGTACATCAAGCCTGTGGGGGCAGTTTTATGATCTGGGGTTACTTCACCTGGTCAGGTCTAGGTTCAGCAACGTTATGTGCTCAAATTGTGGTCAGATGACTACCTGGATATACTGAATGACCCATAAATAGCAGTCCCTAATAGGTAGATGGCTTCAGGATGCCCTGTGTGAAGAAGGCATGCATGAAGTCACGTACACCTACCAAAAAATTGTTGCAGATCAAGTATTCCCTGATCGAAGTGACCTCTTAAGCAAGATAATTCGCCCTGCACTGCAAAATCATTTAGGAATGGTTTGAAGAACATGACAAAGATTTCAAGGTGCTGGCTTGGCCTCTGAATTCCCCGGATTTCAATCTGATTGAGCATCTCTGAGTTGTGCTGGACAAACAAGTCTGATCCATGGAGGCCCCACCTTGCAACTTGCAACTTAGTGCTGCTAATGCCTCAGTGCAAAATACCACAGCAAACCTTCCGAGGTACAGTATTTTGAAGTCCATGCCTTGATGGTTTAAAGTTCGTTTTGGTGACACAAGAAGGATGTACACAATTTTAGGCAGGGGATTTTATCGTTATGGCTGATTGGTGTATGTATCAGGCATATCAATCAAATGTATGAGCTGGGGGTAACGGAATAAACATTCAATTCCTGTACTTATATAAGGATAGGAAATAAACAAAATGTTGAATATAGACATTGCTAGTAAACCAAATCATTATCAAGAGGACTTAGTGATTAATTTATTTGCACAACACAAGAATGTCTAAAAGCTATTAGTAGACCCAGTTCTGTCTATATGTTTACACCACCAAAGTTATTTGCTTAAAGTATAATTAAATGCTGAGAATCATGTGAACGGCAAAACGATTTAAGGGCTGCTAAGCTTTCCCACATCTATGACCAGAAGAGCTGTCTAATAGTTTTCGTGGTTTCATTTCAAGAGTGTTGTTTTTGCAACAGACCTACAAGCCATCCATTATAAGTTCCTACACACTCCAAAGTGCCTGACAAAGCGAGGGTGGCCAGTGATTTATTTCAGATTAAAAAAAACAAAAAAAAAACAACAGCAGCAGCATTGTTCTCTTATCTCTTTCCCTTGCTCTCTGTTCATGCTCTTGCAGTCAAGAGTGAAAGCTATTCAGAGCTTAAACATGCTGCACAGCAGTGATTTTTTTCTCCCCTTTACTCTTTTCATCACTTTTTCTTCTACTGCTCCGTCTCTGCGATCTTTCCTGGAGCAGTCACAGTCTTTCCTTTTTAATGTTTTCTTTCTTGAGCGATTAAGTGTGACAGATTGGCAAAAGAACACATGATGAGAGTTCAGACGGCAGACAGGAAGAAGATCAGACATGTGATGCGATATTAAGGGGTCAGAAAGACTCACAAGAGCACCGCCGCCCACACCAAAATAGACACAAGCTAATTTCCACCATATGATCCAGTCAGCCGTTACTGAGGAAAAACACAATCTTGTCCTGACATTATCTGTCATTTAGAAAGTAGGATATCAGAGAGAGAGAGAGAGAGAGAGAGAGAGAGAGAAACATGTCAGATTTAAAAGCCTCAACTGGAAGTGAAAGCTTGATACACAAACTATGCAGACAGAAGCACAGGCGTGGTGAGATGAGAGTTTGAGAAAAGAGTTCTGCTTGTGGAAATGTTCACTATTTCCTATGAACCTGTTTAAATGTATTTAAAGAACTAGCTTCCATTACGGTTTAAATAATAAGGATAAAAAAAGAGATGTGGCTGTTTATTTTACAAAAAGGTAATACTATGCCTAGATATGGCACATTTCCATTCCATTCTTATGTCTTTGTTGTCTTTTAAAGATGTGCAAAATTGTTATTCAGAATGATGGTCTACATTTCAAAAAAGATTTTTTAAATGTTGCTTTTTGTGGTTGTCACATTCCTTTATCGGATATAGGGATATAACAACATAACTCATTTAATCTACATAAAGTTTCCATTAAGGCAATGCATAATGCTCAAGCAGAATACAAAATAAACCAAAGGGCATGGAGACTTCACCACACACACACGATCAATTCTGTCATTAATATGGAAGAACACAATCTGACACTCTGACACCCTCTGTCATTTAGAGACGCAGATATCAAAGGTAGAGAAACATGTCAGACTTAAATGCCTCAATTGGAAGCGAAGGCTTGCTATCTCCTCTGATTTGATTAGGTCTCAGTGATGCTATTCTTCCTAACCAACATAAAGGAGACAGCTGCTACTGTTCTGATTGATGGCAAAGCATATGTTTAATGACTTTATTGCATTACATTTTTTGCAGGAGATGTGTGTGTGTGTGTGTGTTAAGAGAGACACAATGCTGTAATCTGTATATTTTTAGTATATGGATCTCTATTTGAATTTTAACTAAACGTGAGCATGGAAAACAGGTTTTTTCTTTGTTTCTGATTTTAAAAATAAATGAATATAAACCGATGGAAACACTGAACCTCATGGTCTTATGAAGACCATGAAAGGTAACATTTTTTTAATTTAATACATTAATTAGCCATAATCTAAATACAACACAGCATCAGCACATTAACACTAATCATCAGTTATATACTAGCAAACTTGTGACACGCTCATGGGCACCCAAGGTCCACCCATGCTCACAGAGATAAAAAGACACCCCATTCGGATCGATCTGTCTCAAACATCAGTGCAACACAAATCACCAAAAAAAAAGTCAGCGTGGGCTATCATAGATGCACTAAATGCACCATGGGATGGCAGGTAAATGGCCTTAAGCCTCCCATTTGTCCTCCAAACTCCCCATATCTGATTGAGCAGCCATGAGATGCGCCTCCACGGAAGCCACAACCCGCATCCCGTAGCACCCTGGGAAACTGCTGCCAACATCCTGGTGCCAGATGCCATAGCACATGACCAGAGGTGCTGTGGAGTCATGCCCGAGGGGACAGAGTTGCCTTGGCAGCACAAAGAGAACCTACATGGCATAATGTTTTTCATTGTAATGTTATGGCTGATCAGTGTATGTCTTCACTTACTGAAATATTTTTTTCAGTGATACAATGAAACTTTCTGAAAAGAGATTGCTTTCTAATAGTCAAAACTCAGGCTTAACTACTAAAATAATGAATGCAGGCCACAATATTGATTATATTTATGTTACAGCACATTCTGGCATGTGTTATTCATTAACATAACTCATTTGTGGAACAGAAAATACAACCTAGAGTAATGTAAGTTTGTGACTTTATAACGTTATTCCTCTGAACACACACTGTGGTCATGCTGGCACTTAATATAAGTGAATCAGTGCTTGGCCGTGTACCCGTCTCAGAAATATTAACTGGTTGCTGCTGAAAAGTTACTAAGCTTGAGTCATGACAATATTTAACACTTCAGCTTATTAAAGACGCCTCTAACCAAAATCGTATGCTGCTTTATTAGGTAGTTACAGCCCCACAGGCCATCAGAAATGGGTCTAGAAGTAAGGATAAAAGGACACATGTTGGCAGGGGTGCCAGACTAAAGTTGTAGAGTACAACTGAATCACAAAAGCATGTGACCTTCCAAATAGGTTTATAAGTCTACAAACCCTGACCCTGACAGTGAAAAATGCCCTAGTTAAATTATGAAATAGTTGGGGATAAAAAAGTTATTATATTTGGCATGGGGAAAAAGACCGCTCAGGGCCATATGTGGTCAAATGAGCCATCAAAGACTGAGGGTTAGTCTTCAATCTGATTCTATGTGAAGCTTACAGGGCCAGAAGGAATGAGAAAAGAGAAAGAAAGAGAGAGTAGTAGAGTCAGGAAGTTTAGTTTATCCTGAGGGGCTTGTAAACAGACAAAGAACCCGAGGAAACACTATATGTGGGAAGGCATTGGTGGATCAGAGGTTCAGATGTACCTCCATAAATGGGCTGCTTACATTTAAATGATATTTGAGTGATGTTCCTCATTAGAAGGAAATTATAAGGCAAATGTCCAGCCTTAGGCAGCACTGAGCATGCCAAGGAAGCGTCTGGAAACCTGGATTGAGAATAAAGCACTATTTGAAATGGGTCTTAATGTGGATGACATAATTTATAACCTTGAAAACATCTTTAGATAAATGATCATAATATCAAGTGGCCATTTTATCAGGTAAAGAATGCACGTTGATTTAAGTATACATTTACCTAGTAATTCATTCACCCAGTAACACCACTAACCATGCTATTCTAACCAGATTAGAGTCAACGATGCGATTGCGGCTCTTAGTGGGTACTGAACACCTCAACATCACTGCTGGGATCAGAACAGTTCAATAAGCAAAATTATCAACTGCCATGAAAGCCTACAGGATGATCAGAATGCAAATTGTGGATGGAAAATAAAATAATGAATTTTGTCTCCAAGTATACACATACAGAACAATGAGCCACCCTTCATTTCTTCATATTAAATTACATTTAATTAAATTATGTAGACGAAATTAAAGAAATGGAAACTAATGGGAAACTAACTAAAGCGCCTAAAGATTGAATTTAAAAATTGGTTGTTTATGTAACAACCTCAGCAGCAGAGGTGTCAAGTAACGAAGTACAAATACTTCGTTACCTTACTTAAGTAGAAATTTTGGGTATCTATACTTTA